>JARVGV010000713.1:7424875-7436811 GCA_031762435.1 Hypsolebias longignatus
TCTCCCCCCCCCCCCCCCCACACACACACACACATACACACATTTACCATGAAGCATTAGTTTACCCAGTGCCGTTCTTTTCTTCGTGAACAAATCCATTCCACTTGATTAATAGAATAGTCAAACCACAAAAAGTCCACTCCGGGTTTTCCTGATTACCTACAACAACTCCACATCACATACAGCGTTTCCCCGGGATCATCTGCCTCGGCAGGGCGCTCAGGGGGGGGAAGAGGGAGAGACACCCATGTTTTGCGCATTAGCTTAGCGCCTCGTTAGTGCTGGCAGTTGTTGATGGGGGTGCGGGATTAGGGTGTGCGAGAGAAGCGAAGCGCTATGTCTGTAGCATCTTAGCGAATGTGTTTGTATTGCACGCCACTAGCAGCGCTATGGTAGTTCCTGCAGTTTCTAGGGAAGGGAGTGGGGTGCTTGAAAGAGACGAAGCATGCTCTATTCACACAAGGAGAGCTGTTGGTCAGGCTACTTCTTGTTGCTTTCTAAAATAGCAATGTCTCTCCAACCATTATACAAGCGGGGTGCCCTGCTCTGACAACAGAACGGAGCACCCTCCCTACCAACCCCCCACCCCCACCCCACCACCACAATCAACTGTCGGTGTCGGTGTAGCGACATACAAATGCTCTAGCAAACATGCTACTGACGTACCGCTTCGCACCCCACCGTCATCAACAATGCAAACATGCTAGCAAAAATGCTACCGATGTACCACTTTCCCCCCCACCAACCCGTTGACAAAACAAAAATACGATGAGCCTCCTGCCAAGGGAACTGCTCTAGAGTAAACAATGACTATTGAATCAAGCATTTACATATGTAGGCAGATGCTTAAAGACCTGTCAAAATACAACAAAATGCAGGAAATGGCATCTACTTTTTTAAAAAATTTCGGGGGGAGAACACCCAGAACATACCCCCCCCCCCCCCACCTCCCCCCGACATTACAAAAGCTTCTGATGCCAATGCGTTTGGGTATAGTATTAGGAAACAGAAAAGTTACAGTTTTGACGATATCAGGTCTATAAAGCTGCAGTCCCCCTTCATCTGATAATCAAATGCCAAGAGGTTTTTGAACTCTGTGAATTTGAGAAAGAAAAACAAAACTAAAACAGGATGAAAGAGCAGAATGATTGTGGGTTTGAGGGGGCGCTGGTGTGGGCAGATGAGAATAAACAGGAATTGGTTGGGGAAAAGAATCATAAGGCAACGAGACCCAGCTGTTTATGTGGAAATACGATCACGTCGGTCAGTTCCCAATCTCAGAGACATGAGTAATCCAAAGCATATGGTCATCCATTGTTTTGGCCCTCAAAGGAAATCAGTCTTCATTGTTTGATGCCGTTTTAAACAACCGGGTCAGGGAGAACAGAACGTTTCACATCTCACCAAGTCTGAGTCCAGCTATTCAGTAAAAACAAACCCAGACAAGGTTTATCTGACCAGTTTTCCATTTATGACGCATCCCTTTCTCTATAAACTCCAGATTTAATAATCCCAGATGGCTTTTGTTGCATTGTTCGCTGACAAAAGATGGCCAGGAGGAAAACGTTGATTTCAATAGCTCCTCCCGTGAAAGGATGTTGTAATGATTGTCAGCTCTTTTCACGGGGCTGTGTCACATTGCAGCAGCGAACTGGAAAAGTCGTTTTCGTGTCTCGCTTCGTGTTTCTGTCGCTTTTCGTCAAAAGGCAAGACGGGGCATAATTATCTCCTCTTGCAATATGTTTGTCGGCTTTAACACCAGCGTCACGGTGCGAACGCCGCGACGCATCGGACTTCCTGGCGTGGTGGTGAGAGCTCAGCTGTTGATAAGCAGTGTGTCAGGCAGATTCTCACAGCCCACGGCATGCAGGGTGGAAAGAGGCTGGAGAGGGAGGAAAAACTGAAATAGCCCCCGATTTCCTTCTCTCCACACACCGTTTTATTGGGATGGTTCCTTTCTTTTTTTTAGCACTTGCCTGGAGGGTCGTGTGCCTCTGCTTGCCCTCTCACTCCCACTCCCTTCATCCTGTGTGCATGAGTGTACTGAGGAAAAGTCAGTGTGGGTGTGGGGGCGTGGGTGGGTGGGGTGGTGATCATCTACGTGTGAGTAACTCTGCAAGCATCTGTCCATCCAGCTCCGTGTTGCATGCCCTCGAGAAAAACAGGAAATACCACCACTGTATATGTGTGGCACAATACAAAATGATATTAGTGTGAGAAATGGAGGACACCTTGGACAGGTCTCCAGTCCATCAAAGGGACACAGAGACCAGCAGTAAGAAATCCTGAACCATCACTGTTTTTAGAGATGCACAAATATACGTGCAAAAAGTTCTAAATATTCTGCATTTCACGAAAACTCCTCATCCCTTGAAAATAACTGCAGAAGCACGCCCCGTTTCTAGATGTCCCCCCTCCCTCCAGCCTGTGTAACGCTTTTTCCCGGGTCTATCCAAGTCGCGCAGCCTGCTTCCTTCTTTCTGCCTGTGCGATTAGCCATGACAGTGGGAGCAGAGCAGACTTTTGCATGTTTTCACGCTCCTCCTTGAGGTTAGAGGCGAGGAGAGCCAGAGAGGCTGCAGAGGTGGAGGCTTCAGCTTTTCAGTCTGGCCTGAAAATCTGCATGACAGCCGGGATTAGAGAGACTGCAGCAGAGCAAACTGGAGCCGTGTTACCTGACAGACGCAGAGCTGCGTGGTGTAGACTGCTGATGGGGGTGGTGGTGCACAAAACACGCTCGGAAAGATTGAAAATAAACGTGTTTTTGGTGGATATGCTTAGAAACACCCTTAACGATGCAAACTGACAGTGTATAAGTGCTCATCTGCGATTAGAACCCCTCCCTGGGCTTAGAGACCCCTCATAAAGGGTGAGAAAAATGCTTGATCAGCCCCGGCATGTGTTCAAAACTCCCCGGCCAGCTGCTGGTTTTCCTCAGCAGCAGTCAGCACTCGGACACGGCCGAGCAGCGGCTCTGCTGCAGCAATCAAATCTGCAGCCTCGTGCAAGCGCTCCGTGTCTGAGGTGGCACTTTAATTCAGGATTTCATTTCAGGGGGAGTCCAGTTGTGTGCCAAATAGCTCTTACCTCTAGGCTGCCAGCCGATTGATGTGAAGTAAATGTAATAAAGCCTAGATGAAATATCAGGCCCATATCTCTAATGCAATCTGCCATCGCCGAGCCCCAGGATGCTACCCGCTGATACACCAGGATATACTGAGGAAGGGAGGAAGGAAGAGCTCGAGGTGGAGACGATTCTTCTTCCCTCTCCTTTTTATCGTCTTCCTCCCTCCATCCCTCTTGAACACGTGCTTTCTCCCTTTATTTATCCTCTTCTATTTTCTAGCCCAAGGAGGATCTGTTTTAATTTTGCACGCTCGAATTAAACACTGAAAGAGGCGGAATCACGGAGAGCGACAGCCACCCACACACAAGCACATACAAGATCCATTCCTTCCACCTTTGAGGTTTTTTTTTTATTTCCTCTCCTTTATTTGGTTATTTGTTACTGAGCTCAGCCTGAGGTGGGAAGGTTTCATGCTATAACTTCATAACTTTGTGTGCACACGCGTTCATGCGCATACAAACACGTATAAAGCTGCAAATGCACTCGTCCTGTGATAAGACATGACTCTGTTTGCAGGAGTGCATGTTTCTCATACCCAAGAGGGGGGCAGAAGGGTGTGGGATCAATGCCTGTATTCTGCTTGTAATGGGAAATCTATAGATGATCAGTAAGATCCAGAGAGAACGCCTGAGAGGAAGGTCTGAGGAAGAGAAGTGTGATTAGGGATGGTTCAGGGTGAAAGGAGAGACAGATGAGTTCCCTGAGGTCACGGCTGAAGGGAGTTGTTCAGCAGCTGATCTGTCGATATCTGGCACTTGGCCTACATTTAGGACGGAACCGCGGTCATCAGCACTCAGCGGTCACAGCACTTTCAGGCACAGAATGATGATGGAATAACTGCATGGTACCAGCCATATATTCAAACGCTTGAATAGGATAAATGGCTCGTGTCGCCCACGGACAGCGCAGTAGTGAATGCAAATAGTCCACCGTTGATCACAGCATTCCTCAAACTAAACTACAGGCTCGTTTTCAAATTATATGTTTGTCAAAAAGTTGTGTTCAACTCAGTGGTCTCATCATCAATTTGAAACTGACTCAAGGAGTGCACCAAGGCTCAGTTTTAGGACCTTTGATGTTTACATCAACGATGTGAAGCAGGATGTCCCTGATGCATCTTTATGCTGATGATATAGTTGTTTTTCTTGCTGAATAGGACCAGCAATAGGACCTGAAGTTTTCCAATTTAATACCACTAAAATATCGTATTTTAAGAAATATTTTTCCAAATAACAACTGGAAACGTGTCTCTGTCTTTTGGGTTTTACTCTCATTTTAGTGGATGCTAACATTTAGTTGCAGATTTTAATTCCTGTTTTTATTATCTGTTTGCTTGGAGCAGGTTTCTTTTTAAAAATGAGTGCCTGTCTCTCATTGAGATTATATGTGAAGTAGCAGTCCATGAAGGAATGCTTGCCGCCCACTGCATTGCATCCCCCATCTGTGAATAAAGATTTTGTGCAATTTGTTGTCCCCTGTCACATAGTGAAGATGGAACTTGGAAACCCTTCACCTGCTGTCTCGTTAGCTGGAAAACTTATGACGTTCTGACTTCTGTTTTGGTTTGTAGCTGCATCTAGGCATAAGAAAGGCCAATATTGAGAATTGGGTTGTCGAGTCAATATCAAAGATGACCACCGCCAAATAAATTTTCATTCAACCTTTATTTAGGCAGGTTAATCCCAGATGGATGGTCTAAATATTTAAAATGACCACCCCAATCATTTCAGGAAACTTTGCTTTCTAGTTTTCATATTGCTTTAAAGTAGTTCCCTGAAATGATTGGGGTGGGTGAAGATTAATCTATAGTAGCCAATGCCACCATTGGTCACCCCCTGGCTTCACCATTGATGGAGGTGGATATAATGTATCCATCCACTCGCCAGGATCTGCACTCTGCCCTGCCTCTAACAAGAAAATAAACAAAAACCTACCCTGTTTTTCTCCACAGTGTAACTCCTCCCTACTTGAAAATCTTGCACCGAAAACATTAAGGTTTACTCTAATTACCTGTTAGGTTCCAGTCCTGAAAAACACTTGTCTCAAAAACTACAAGCATTCACTATTCAAACCTCTCGGGGTGCCTTCGGCGTATTGCTTACTAGTATGTGTTGGGGATGCTTCCTAAGCTACTACTGCACCAACGTTTAGCCCGATATCTGTAAACCTGGCTGAGTTCTACCATATTTATTTTTGTTAAGGTTGATTAGCCGTGGCAGCCATCTTGAACAGGATAGACTCCACAAGTTGAAGAGTTGCAGGTGTACATCCGTTGATCGCTTTCCTAGAGTTTCATTCAAACCTTTCCGCTGCTTCGTGAGGTATTTTGCAAACACGTACAGGCAATTATATGTCACTCTCTTTTCATGGCAGCGGGTGATTAAAACAGTAAAAATAAATAAAACTGGGATATATTTGTTGCCACAGTTCAGTTAAGCCACATCCATCAGGAGCAGCAGGGGTCAAGGCTTCAGCTCAGACAGCATTTATAGACTGAAGTTTCAGATCGATGCGGTGCTAGAAGGTCTGGGGCCGAGCTGATATGTCCTGCGGTCAGCGGTTATGCCCCAGCCATCTGTAAATATGAATCTGTGATGGACAGTCGAAGAGCGCAGTGAGGCATGAGACGAACGGGAGAAGTGCTGTTTGTTTGGGGGCTAGATTGAAGATGGCAGGCCCTGCTGATCTGCTGGGATTTCGCTCGCAGTGTCTAGTTAATATTTCAGAGGCACTTATGGTTTATTAGAGTCCCCTTTGAGGATGGGAGGAGTAGGGCGTACGCTTAGAAATGTGAATAACCGTGTCAGCTGCACAGACTCTGCTTTCCTTAATTTCTGCTTCTGTAAATCACCAAGAGGGAGACGTTGAAGCGACACTTCATTGTTTACCAGATTGGGATTTTGTGGGTTTCTGTGCTCTAAAAGTGGGAAACAAGGAAGGGGGGGTGGGGGGGACAAAGAAGCAGCAAAGAGGAAAATCATCTTAGCTGGAAGCCCCAAGTGTCTGAAAGCAGCCAAGTTTGACTTACCCATATTCAAGAACAGCTGTTGCTTTGTTATCTGCACAAACGAAATAAATCACACAGCAACTAAAGTCCTGGGAAAAAACTGAGTTCATCTTTTGCTGCAATTTTCAAGTTTTCAATGACGTCTTTATGCATTTGTGTGGGTATTTAGATGAGGCTAAATAAAACCTTCTAGAGAATATGAACTTGTTGATTTTTACAGAAAATACAAAAGGTCAAAAAAGAGCGCATCTGTTACTTATCGCTAAATCGGCAGGTGTTTATTGGACAGATGTTGACGTAGAGCTCATAAGGTCACAAAGACTTGTTTGAGAGAACTACAGATGTGGATGAATTTGGTGTCTACACCCTGAACTTGTGTTTGGGAAGGTGCTGCTGGCTGCAGGATGTGTCCCTGGTTGCTTGCAAACAGCAAAGGTGTGAAAGGCAATTAGTCGCCTTGACGAAGGGGCGCTGTGATATATGAGCGCAGAGGAAGAGGAGACATGTCTGAACCAGTGCAGAATTACAGACCCTTGAGGGTTTTTAGTTTCCTTAACCCCTCTCCCTGTGCTGCAGCTATTCCCTAATGGGGAAATGAGGGAGGGTGAAGCTATGGCTCCCTGAACATTGGACAGGTTATGTAGACAGAAAAACGGAGAAAGGTGAACGGTTGGTGTCAGACAGAAAACAGCCTGATTCATCTGTCTGCTTTATTTCTCCAATGTGTGCCGGTGCGCATGTGCAGGAGACGTATGTGCAATGCCCTGGAATGCGTTAAAATGTGCGCTCGAGACAGGCAGACAGTGGGACTCTCGCACGTCAGGCCCTCATGCATGTATTCATCAGAGCCTGGGGAGAGGCTGAGCGAACAGGTCAATAATCACATTTGAGGAACACTCACTCACTGACGCTAATCCACGACAGGAGAGAGGCAGACAGAAAGAAGGATAAAGACCCACTCCAAAATCAATTAAAACCTAATTAGGCTCTCAGCTCTTTCACGGGCCTTTTATCCTTGGTGTTGGAGATACGGCATCGGGTGTGTATGTGCACGCCTGCATTTGCCCTGTATCTCTGTGTGTTTGTTGGCGCATTCTTGAATGTTGCATGTGTAAGTTTCAGCCTTAAGCAGGCGTACTTAGGGACAACAGTGGCTCTCACAGACTCACTGTGGCACTAAAGCTTTTACGATCACCTCTGTAATGCAGGATTACAAGCAAGACATGCACAAGAGTATTGGACATCAGCTTCCTTACTCAGCAGCATTAGAGCGATTCAGGATCAACCTTCAAGTGCCTTAACTGAAGAGTTATCGAGGTCTTGTCATGAATAAAACCAATATGTTGATTGCAGTCTGAGCCCAAGTTGATTCAGTATTTCATTGTGTAAAGATTAGAAACCTGTGTGGGTCAGTATGGTCCAATTTCTGTTGCCTGAATCAGTGAACACCTCTTGAGAGACCATTAATGAATGGTCTCACCATTCATTAATACTTTCAGGATTGTCATTTTGAACGTACTCCTTTTTGCCAATAAAGCCAAGAATCTTCTACAGCTCCGTGAAGGTGCCTAAAGTTTTCCATTGGTGCTAAATTTAAGTGGTACCAGAGAAAATATTATTTTATGGAATGGGACATCACTTTGCAGCACTGTGGCGCATTTGGTTGAGCTGCCGCCTCTCAGCAAGGAAGTCGCTGGATCGCATCCCAGCCAGGGGGTCATTCTGGGTGGAGTTTGCATGTTCTTTCCGTACATGTGTGGGTTTTCTCCGGGTACTCCAGTTTCCTCCCACAGACCAAAAACATGTATGTTAGGCTGATTGGCAACTCTAAATTGTGCCTAGGTGAGAGTGAGAGAGCGAATGGTTGTTTGTCTCGATGTGTCCCAGGGATTGACTTGAGACCTGTCCAGGGTGTCCCCCACCTCTCGCACAGTGATAGTTGACATGGGCACCAGTGACCATCGTGACCCAAAAAGGAAGACATGGGTAAAGAGGATGAATGGATGGATGAATAGATGGATGAATGGATAGATGGATGGATGAATAGATGGATGGAATGGGACATCCCTTCAATAACCAAATGCTTCCATTATCAGTACTTCCTTACCTATAAACCAGGGGTATCAAACTCTGTTACAAAAGGGTCCAAAATATAAAACATCTCTATACTTCACTTTAACTCCAGTCAGATACCCAACGTCTTTTCTTGGTCGCAGGTTCCTCAACAAGATTTTCATTGGTTGTGTTCTCTCGCTTTTTCTAAATCAACGATTACGGAAAAATTCAAGCCAATTGTTCTTATCTTCAAAGTTGGCCATCGAGAGAAGTCAATACTAAAAAATTATGCTTCATTGTTTTAAGTAAAATGAGTAGCGATGTAAATATTTTACTTTTAAAATATCATCTTGGGGACCAGATAAGATGCTAACAAAAGCCATATTTTGGCTTTTGAGCCTTGAGTTTGACACTTGTGATGTAAACTGACAGTAATAGATCGTATAGTTTTCTAGTTTGCAACAAGTATACCACTAGATTTTCTTGAGCTTTGGTAAAAAAGTACTTCTGTAGGTGGATTTGTGAGCATCTTTAGTGCAGGGCTGTCTAATCCTGGCTCTTGAGGGCATGTTTTCGATATTTCTTTGCTCATCACACCTGAATTGAATCAATGGATGATTGACTTCTGCAGAATGCAAGGAGGGAATTCAAGGACCAGGACTGGATACCATCTGCCTTCGATTTTTTTATTTATTTATTATTATTATTATTTATTATTTTTAAGAAAATCTTTGTTAAAGGTCAATATAGCCATATTACCTTCCATTTCCCAAAAATTGGGACACCCCTACCCCTTGTTGGACCACCAAGAAGGTACAAAGGCCGTTAATCCCAGTTTTCCTAATCTACACCAAAGATATTCAGTTTTGTACTTTCATGGTTAAACTTCTCCTTAAACTGTGCAAAACAGTCTGAAGAAGAGCATGTAAAGTGCAGCGTTACACGTTTATTTCAGCCATTTGGTGTTTCGATCCTCACCTGTGCATATGCCAGTCTGACCCAGATTAACGCAGTGGGATTATCCCTCGATCAGCAGTCTTAACTCGATTGCTCGGCATTGAAGTCAGTGCGCTGCTGGAATGAGATAGCCAAATAAAGAGGGTTAGAGACTCTACTTAATCCAGGTTTTATTTCAACCTGGCACAACAAAAGGCATCTTATAGCTTAGACACAAACAGCCGCAGGCTTGAGCTGATTGCTCCGTCGCAGTGTTTCTTAACACTGTTTATGTTTCAGAGCAGCAACAAGAGGTTGTTTCTAGATTAGCAAGAGTTTAAATGTGCCTTAAAACCTATAAATATCTCTAATGCTTTGTCAGTGTCACACAGCCTATCATGCTAATTAGCGAGACAACAGCGACTCGGCGGTTGTTTGACAGCTTCACGTGAACTAATTCAGACGAGGGGGGTTTGTGAGGGAGTCCCCCGGTAGCTGCAGGGCTCCTGCGGCGATACAGTTAGCTACAATGGAAAACGCAACATGCGGGCTTAAAAACAAGGAAATCACTCACTGCCGTGCAACATCTAAACATGGTGGAAAACTCAAGAAATGCGGCATCAGAGAGTCAAGAAGAGTGGAAAGTGGAGACTGGAGTCTGATGGTCTGTGGGGCGGGGGGAAGATTATAACTATAAAACCTGTTCTAAACATTACCTTAGCACCAGGCTACTAGAAAACAAAAATTAAAGAGATTTCTATACCCTCCAATATTGCCCCAACCTAAAATTATTCTGCTGAAACCTGGTGTTTCCGAGCCTGAGACGACCCTTTGTTACAAATCAACGATGCTACAGCGTCTCTTATTACAGGTAATGCATAAAAGATGGTCTTAGTTTTCATTCCACAGCACCTGTGTTGGTGAAGGATCTCAAATGGCTCATTCAAATACAAACATGTAATCATATGAGGACAATTTATTTCAAAATATTCATATTTGGCCATCAGTTCCCCTTTTTATACGATTGTACCCCTTAAACTTTCTTCTTTGTATTTAATTTAGTCAAAAAGGTTAATCTATGCAGCACGTTTGGCAAATACATTCCTATTTCCATGTTCAAAGGTCTTAAATGAGCTTTTATCAATCCATCCATCCTTCTGTCCATCCATCATCTTCTGCTTGTTCAGAAGTCAGGTCTCGTGGGGATCAGATTGAGCAAGGAGGCTCAAACATCTTTTTCCACATTCACCTTTTCTAGCTCGGAGGGTCCCAAGGCGTTCCCAGGAAGCATCCTTACCAGTTGAACCACCTCAACAGGCTCTCTGGATATGGAGGAGCAGTGCTTCTACTCCAAGTCTCTCCCAGATCACTGAAGTTCTCACCCTCTCTCTAAGGGAGAGTCCAGCTACCCTGCGGAGGAAACTCATTTCAACCATCTGTATCCACAATATAATTCTGTCGGTTAATACCCAGAGTTCGTGACCATAGGTGAGGGTAGGAATGTAGACCGACCGGTAAACAGAGAGCTTTGCCTTACAACTCAGTCCGTCTTCACCACAACAGACCGGCACAGAGTCCGCAATACTGCAGACGCTGCACCAATCCGTCTGTCAACCTCACACTCCATTCTTCCATCACTCAGGAATAAAACCCCCAGACACTTGAACTCCTCCACTTGAGGCAGAACTTCACCCTCGACCTGAAGAGACCAATCCACCCTTTTCCAACTTTTAAACTTTTTAATGCATAAATATGTGCTGGGGGCGTCTTTCAGCTAGTCATGGCATGTATTTGCTAAATGTAAAAAAAAAAAAAAGATTTGGACATTTTAGTGTGTGCTAACATTGATTATCATATTTTCTGGTGTATAAGTCGCTCCAGAGTATAAGTCACACCAGTCAAAAACATCATGAAGAGGAAACAAAACATAAGTCGTATGTATTATGTGTCACTGCTGATCCCCAGGAAACATGGGCCTGTGTTGTGCCAAAAATCGATTGATTACGTTATGTATATGGAAAAATAAACGTATATATGTCACTTTGGCGTATAAGTCGCAGGACTGACAAATCTGTGCAAAAAACTGCGACTTATACGCCGGAAAATATAGTAGCTCTGTCAACCCTCTCGAATCAGATTAACTCTGTTTTTGACTACCCCTAAAATATAAATTTTCTCATCTTTTTGTGACTTTATGCCTTTTTTTCCCCTTTATTTTAATTAAACCTGAGACATGGCTCCTTTTAGCTTTAATCTCTGATGCTTTTCCAAAGCGGCAGAAGCATGTGAGCTAACTCTGGATTAGCCAGGTGCGCGTTTTGTTTTTGTTTGTCTTCCTCACACACCGAGCTGACAGTTAAGAATTTGCTTTAATCGTTCAGGGTCAGTTAGCCGGTCGAAGGTCAGCGATGAGCTGAGAGAACAAGCATGTGGAAGCTAATAAGAGAGGCGTCTTTAAGTTTATTTATCCCAGTTAAACTTTCTAACACCCCAACGCTGAGCTGCTGACGTCCTTAATGTTTCCTCCTCCATCACTCACCTCTTCGTTCTTTCGTGAACTTCTGCATTTTTTTTTGTTTCTTTTAATTAATAAATCCGTCCAACTGTTTACATTTTTACCCATTTCGTAATTGACAGACACTCGCCTGAAAAAAGAGCGTTCTGTTTTGAAAGCCAGCCCTCCCTCCGTTTTCCGTCCTTGTGATCCAATATTCAGTGGTTCGGGGATCGTTCGCCCTGAGCTGTCATCAAAGAGATCTGAGTGTGCCGTCCTGAGAAAAACTGGGTCAGAAAAGCTACGTTTACTGGAAG
>JARVGV010000713.1:7449846-7460969 GCA_031762435.1 Hypsolebias longignatus
TGTCGCTTCGCCCTATAAGTCGCAGGGCATGAAAATCAGTAAAAAAACTGCGACTTATACGCCGGAAAATACGGTATTGGTCCTGCGCAACAAAAGTGCCCCAGGTTGTACAGGAAGTGCTACAGCTAGCTGCTGTTTTTTTGCACTTAATTAAAAATAAAAATATATATCTGGGAGTAACTATATAATGAAAACTTTTTAAAAAATTAATTTTTCCAAACTGAGCTTGTTCAAAGAGTTACTTACAACAGGTAAGATACTGACTGTTCATAATGTGTCCACAGGCAGCAGCACTGATTTGTAGTTTGTCAAAGACAAAGTCATCTCCAAGTCGTTTGTGTTTATCTTCCAGGAGGCTGTCGGTGACAAACGACTCTCTTAAACACCGTCTGCGAGTTAGATGAGATACCTCTGTGATCGATTGCTTCTGCCTTTGTTCTCGCCTAATCTGAACGTATTGTTTTTATTAATTTTTTTTTACTCTCTTTATCCTCTCAGGGTCAGAATTCTGCTTCCGTAACTTCACCAGCCCGTCGGGGATGATCGAGTCTCCGGGATTCCCGGACAAGTACCCCCACAACCTGGAGTGCTCCTACATGATCATGGCCCCGCCCCGCATGGACATCACGCTCACCTTCCTGACCTTCGATCTGGAGAACGACCCCCTGATGGTGGGCGAGGGCGACTGCAAGTACGACTGGCTGGAGGTGTGGGATGGCCTTCCTCAAGGTGAGGGACCGAACGCGTCTTTTTATTTCCTTTATTTATTTATTTTTAATCTACAAACTCGCAGTGACTCGTGCAACCCCCTCGTGCATCACCTACGTCCTGCTCTCCCTCGTTATCACCTGCCGCTTCCTTTCTTCCCAGGTGAGTGAATGCGGTGAGCGGGAGCCGAGCGTCCTTTCTGGATGTTACCGAGGGCTTTAGCGGTGATTGCCACGTGGCACCGTTAGAGCTGAAACCTGAACTGGAGGTGCTGATCGGTTCGGGCCTCGCCTCTCACCTCTCCCTTTTTTTTTTTTCCCCATAGTGTAAACGATTTGCTCTAATGACATCGTTCTGAGTCGCTAAAAGGATCCCTGGGGACGTAAAAATCGCAATTATAGCGACGCGTTCGGAAGCTTTGATAGCTGAAAACAATTTGTACCATTCAGAGTTGAGAATTAAGGGGAAATTAAAGCGTAACCCAGTTCCAGTCAGCTAAGACCTCAGGCAAGATGAAGAATTTGGTGTCTGGTGGGGTGGGGTGGGGGGTTAGCTCCACACTGGTTTAATCTCTTGGTTTGTGTGAGCGTATTTTGATCCTCGGGCAGCTGGCATGAAGGTAGGGATCCCAGTTCCTCTGCTGGGCTCGGGCTGAGGCGCACATGACAGATGGAGGGATGGACCAGGAAGTAAGGGGGTGGGGGCGTGCTGGGACCCATTAGACAACACTTACTGAACCAGTGTGGCGACTGGAAACGTTTGCAGAACACAAACAGTTCATGCTCAATAATCCAGGTACAAATCCAACAAAGTTCATGCTCAATAATCCAGGTACAAATCCAACAAAGTTCATGCTCATTAATCCAGGTACAAATCCAACAAAGTTCAGTCCAAAATCTGGATTTATTATTATTTATTTTTTTTGGCTGAGATGTTTTGTCCTTCATCTAAAGGACTTATTCAGTCTGAGAACCCACAAACAAACTGAAGTCCCACAAATCCCACACTCCCATAGTGGACAAAAACAGTTTGCTGGTGATAAGATGGTTTCCGGGGCCCACCCTCGTCAACTCCTCTGAGGCAGTTGTGCCAAAATGGTTCAAAACACCAGTTTTGACTCCAGACTCTTGTTTGTTTGTGACTTCTCTGACTGAATAAGTCCTTTGGATGAAGGACAAAACGTCTCAGAAAAAAAATAAAGAAACCGTCCAGATGACCTGACTGAACTTTGTTGGATTTGTACCTGGATTATCCAACATGAACTTTGGTGTTTTGATTTTGGCATGACTGCCTCAGAGGAGTTGACGGGGGAGAGGGCGGGCCCTAGAAACCATCCTATCACCAGCAAACTGTTTGTCGTCCACTATGGGAGTGTGCCACTTGTGGGACTCGTGGCTTCACAAACTGAATACATCCTTTGGATTAAGGACGATACGTTTCAGCAACAGACAAAAAAGGACACCATCCAGATGACCTGACTGAACATTGTTGGGTTTGTACCTGGATTATTGAGCATGAACTTTGGTGTTTTGAACCATTTTGACATGACTGCCTCAGAGGAGTTGACGGGGGAGATGGCGGGCCCCAGAAACCATTTTACCACCAGCTAACTGTTTTTTTCCACTATGGGAGTGTGGATTTGTTTGTGGCTTCTTGGACTTAAGAAGTGCTTTGGATGAAGGACGAAACATCGCACCAAAAAAAAAAAAAAAAATTAAAAAAAACAGTCCAGACGACCTGACTGAAGTTTGTTGGCTTTTCAGGACACTTCTCGTCTTAATGCTTGTGTTTTTTTTTTTTTTCAGCGTCGCCTCTGATCGGACGTTACTGCGGGACGAAGATCCCCCCGGAGATCCAGTCGTCCTCCGGCCTGCTGTCGCTCTCCTTCCACACCGACATGGCCGTGGCCAAAGACGGCTTCTCGGCGCGCTACAACCTGACGCACAAAGAAGTGTCTGACAGTGAGTGTTCGTGTCCCAGTCGACAGTTTGGCCTCTCGTCGTCTGTCCCTCGTCATCCTCCGTGTCTTTAATGCTATTTTGGTTTCGGCTGCTCTTCCTCCCCCCCTCTCAGCTGCTGCCGTGCTCTCCTGAGAGATTCTCAGACGGCTGTTTTCTCTGAATATGAATCAGTTTCACCTCCGTTTGTCTCGGCTCACCTGTTGGGCTCTTCTCTCCTCTCTCTCTCTGCCTCGTCTATATTTACCTTTTCCAGTCCTTCAAAGCGTTTCTCTTAGTTGTGAAACATTTCCTGCAGTCACATCCATTCAAATCAACCCCACCCCCCCCGCACACACGTATTCTTTTTATTTATTTTATCAGCGTTCCACTGTAGCATGGCGCTCGGCATGGAGTCGGGAAAGATCAGCGACGATCAAATCTCAGCCTCGACGACGTTCTACGACAACCGCTGGCTGCCGCGGCAGGCCCGCCTCAACAACGACGACAACGGCTGGACGCCGTCTGAGGACAGCAGCAAAGAGTTCATACAGGTGTGCACCTGCAGCTAATGGTGTGAATGATCATGAAGCTTTCACACTATTGTGATCCTGTTAATAATAATTATTATTCCATTATTTGTAATTTTTTACTGTTCAGTGTATTTTCAGCATGATTTTCATCCCGCAGTCGCAGTTTTCAGCTTTTTCAGGACAATCCTGCTGTGACTTTTGGTATTTTTGCAACTTTAGCTTTTTGAAATATTTAGCCTTTTCTTTCTCATAGAAAATGAATTGAGCTCATTTTACATCCTTCAAATCTTTAGCTCTGTTTATAACATTTTCATTTATGTTTTTCATAACATTCATTTATGCTCATTTCAACTCAATTGGGCGAACGTTCTTTCTGCTTTATTTATGCTAATTTAAACTTGTTCTACCTTTTCAGCTACATGTAGCATTTTTTTTTTGCTAATTTCAGCTGTTTTCAGATAAAAAAAAATTTGCTGTGGTAACGTGCTACTCTCAGCCTACCGGTAATTAACTTATTTATACTAATTTCAGCTTGTTGTGTTCCTTTCAGCTTATTTCAGCTACTATTTAGCTGTTTTTTGCTATTTTTATATTTTTCAGCTAATTCCACATTTTTAACTCATTTCAGTTCATTCTACTTTCTTCTAGTAGTTTAAGCTTCTCTCCGCCTTTTTAGCTCTTTTTTGTTGTTACTAATTTCAGCCTTTTAGCTATTTTCCAAATTTCTGTGCTCAATTCTACTAATTTAAACCTAATTCAGCAAATATGTGTTCTTTCTGCTTTCTTCTGCTAACGTAGGATTGCTCATCCATTTCAGCTAAAATTCAGCATTTTTTTTGCTAACTTCAGCTGCTTTTCAGCACTTTCTTCAGCAATAAGCATTTTCACAGGAAATTACATTTCTCCAGTTAACATCTGTTGTCTACCTCAGCAAACACATACATGGCTCAATTTCAGGTAGTTTCACAGATGTTGAGCTAAAATGGGGCGTGAGGTAGTAGCTGAGAGTCGTCCTCCATGTGCAGTACAAGAGCTAACACGTCTGTGGAGATCCAACATGAGGTTGTGAATATCATCCTTCACTAACTTTGACCACAATGACTCAGAGGGCGATGAAGGCCTTCAATCTTTGTGGGGTTTTTCCTCCATCTTCTTCTATGGATTTGCAGCAGAGGCATCAGGTCCAGGAGGGAAACCTGGACCTCCCTTTCCCTGGAGACTCTCTCCAGCTCCTCCTGGGGGACCCTGAGGTGTTCCCAGACCAGAGAAGATACTCAATCCCTCCAGAGAGTTCTTGGTCTGGCCTGGGGTCTGTTGCCAGTGGGACGTATCCAGAAAACCTCTAAAAGGAGGTGCTCTAACCAGAAAAACCAACCGACTCCTTATAGTATAGAGGAGCAGCAGCTCTGCTCCTCACCCTGTCTCTATGTCTCCCCCCCACCCCCCACCCCCACCATATGAAGGAAGCCCATTTCAGCCTCTCTGATCCTGGATCTGGTTCTTCCAGTCCTGATTCAAGCATGACCACAGGTGAGGGACCCGTAAAGCTTCGCCTTTAGACAACTCTTTCTTCACCATGACCCACCGAAGCAACACCCTCATTACTGAGGACGAGGCCTCGATCCGTGGATCCACCTCCCGCTCAGGAACCGGACTCCCAGAACCCTGAACTCCTCCACCTGAGGCGACTTCTTCCTGTACATTTTCTTTTTTAAAGCCGTTCATAACTATTCCAGCCGTGAAGTGACCTTCAGAATCACTTTCTTCTGCCGGGGACGATAAATTCATCTCAGAGATGCTACAGTATCTCAGCAGAGGCAGCAAGCAGCAGCGTCTCGCATGCAGAGAGGAATATTCAGCAGCACACGCCAAATAAATGGAGGAACTGTGGAGCGACGATAAGGAAGTGCTTCTGCACTCGATCTTTTCCCGTCTGAAACTCGTCCAGCTTCGACGAGATGTGATTGATGACGGCGCTCTCCTGGACCGCATCCGAACACCGTGCCACCGATCTTCAGCTCCAGCCTTCCTCACCTCACACAACAACGCTCAGACTCACTCCAGCCTCCTTGGCAGGAGGCCACGGTCTGCGACAAGTTACCGAAACGCCGCGGCTGCTCCATCGCCGTCTACATCAGCCGTCAACGAGGATGTTTCGTCTAATCGTTTCCTTCCGTCTTATTCAGGTCGATCTCCATTTCCTGAAGGTTTTGACTGGGATCGCCACACAGGGAGCCGTATCCAAGGACACCCAGAAGTCCTACTACATCACCACCTTCAAGCTGGAGGTCAGCACCAACGGGGAGGACTGGATGGTGTACCGGCACGGCAAGAACCACAAGGTTGGTGTTTAAGGTTCGGCTAGGGGTGGGAGGGAGAATCTCAACTTTAGATGCATCACATCATGGACACAGAAGACTGAATGGATTTTCATCTAGGCCTGTCAAGATATACAATAAATCTATTAACATTATCAAATGTTTAAAATCCCTTAAAGAGATCAAAGTGGACAGCTTCAGATCTTGTTGCAAAGTCTTCCAGTTTTCTGGAGTAGAGTAGGAAAATGGCCTTTTGTTGAGTTCAGTCTCTAGTGAGGGAACACTGCAGGTATTGAAGGCTTTGAGCGCACACTGTAACTGCACTGATGACGTGACGTGGGAGGAGATATAGGAAGGTAGCTGGCAAGTGATTTATAGATGAAAATGTACCAGTGAGAGAGCATACGTGTAGATAATGATGACCAGTTAACCAGTAAATACAGGGTGCAGTGATGGGTACAGTAGTTACAGCCAGTTATGAATCTTACCGTACCGTGGTAGACAGCATCCAACATCTGTAAGGAGCTGGCAGGGGCATTCATGTAAGTAATGTCACTATAGTCAATGACCGGTAGGAAAGTAGCCGCTACAAGGTGTTTTCTGGCATTCAGAGTTAAAACAAGACCCGTTTCTGAAAAAGAAACTCACTTTTTATTTCAGTTTCTTTATCAAGTTTTCAACATGGGTCTTAAAAGAGAGATGTGCATCAATTAAAATTCCCAAGAATTTGTAAGAATACAAATTCAATAGGAACACCATGTATAGATGAGATAGGAGGAAGAGTTGCTGGTACCGACTTTCTGTTTGAAAACAACATCCCTTTGGTTTTTTCAGCATTTAGCATCAGTTTGAGACTAAGCAAATCTGACTGGATGATGTCAAATGCAGACTGTAGAAGCTGGAAAACCTCGGCAACTGTTTTAGCTCAGCAATGAAAAAACTATATCATCGGCATAAAGATGCAAGTATGCGTCAGGAATGTTTTGACCTACATTATTTATATAAATTGTAAAAAAGAGTGGGACTTAAAACTGAGCCTTGTGGCACACCATTAGTGACTGTCAAATAGCTAGACTAAATACCGTTGCGTCGACACATCATGACCCGGAAGAGTTTAAATTGTGTATAAGTTTTCAGAAATAAACACGATGCTAGTCAGGTTAGCTTCTCTATGGTGTTTTCAATGATGTTAGCATCTATGCTAATTGTTGGTCAGCAGTCTGTGATTAATAAGATTTTTTAGCACTTTTTTAAGCACCAAAATATATAAATAAATGTTAAGTAAAATAAATAATTGGTTTAAGTTTCAAAATAAGCACATTTTAGTTGGTCCTTAAGAAGTCCCAACAATTTCCGCGTTTATTTAAATACGATCCTGGACCCGCAGTTCGACTTGCAGCTTCGCTGCCACGTTTTTTCACGGTACGTTTCTGCTACGTCCGTGGCAAATTCCTCAACAACAAAAGAGCTCGTTCATCCAGCAGCCACTTTCTGTTCTGGGTCCGTTCCTAATCTTTGGTCGTGACCCCGGTCATGAGTGGGAGGGATGAAGAGATAAAGGCAGTGAAAGGAAGAGAACCTGACAAAACCAGAACAATGGAGTCCTGTGTGTGTGTCCTCACCTGTAAACGCACACCTGAAGGTACTGGAGCGGCACATTACAGTTCCAAAAGCAGAATTTATTGATGGTGGTGGAGTTCGGTGATTCAAATCAGGCTTGTTGTTTTTCTACGGCCACCTGTCTCATTTCAGGCTCTGGGCAGAAAGGCACACGGGGGGGTGGGGCGGTATCCACATACCCATACGAACCAGGGTTCCCACTTCCCTCTGTGCATGACACTGATTAGTTTGGGTGCAGCCAGCGGGGGGTATTTGATGCGGAGATTATCAAGTGAAATGTGGATTTGACTTAAAAGTCAACATCTGTGCAATTTATTAAAGCCCCCCAGATGCCCCTATTCCTTCCACAAGCTGCCCCCCACCCCCACGTTACTCCCTTTAAATAACCTCTCTGATCTCACCCTGTCTGGAGACGTGCACGTGTTCACCGTCTTGTCTGTGTTCTTTTGTAATTCGAGTCCCATGATGCGTCCGATCCAAAATAAATAAATATTCTGACAGACGCATCAGCAGGCATTACGGTGGCGGCTTTGAAAATTGCTCTCAGCTTTTTAGAACACACAGCGGACAGCAGGCGGACGGAAGATCAATAAAAGTTTGCAAATGTGTAAAGTGTGGTTCCTCTGAAAGGAAAAATAGACGTGACACCGGCGGAGAGATAAAAGGAAGCGCCGAATCTGAGACTGCAAGTCGATTCGGTCAATGAAGCCCATTAAAGAGTCGGCTCGGGCCGGGACCAAACCAAAAACCTGCGCTCTGCTTCCTCTAAAAAGGCAATAAAACGTGCACGTGATCAAACAACGACAAGAAGTCAGCAAAAATATTAGCTTTGGGCATTGAGTTGTTTTCTGTTAAGGCCTAACATCAACAAAATGCTGCACCTTTTTCCAGTGGCGTAGTCTACATTTTTGTAGTGGGTATACTGTGCTTAGAAACCAAGTACGATCTAGTCGTACTTGTCAACATTGTAAACAGAAACATTCAGAAACATTGTAAACAGCTAGAAATAACAGAAACATAAACGGTCAGAACCATCGTAAACAGAAACATCGTAACCAGTCAGAAACACCGTAAACAGAAACATCATAAACAGTCAGAAACATTGTAAACAGTCAGCAACATCGTAAACAGAAATACAAACAGTCAGAAACATTGTAAACAGTCAGCAACATCGTAAACAGAAATACAAACAGTCAGAAACATCGTAAACAGTCAGAACCATCATAAACAGAAACATCATAAACAGTCAGAAACATTGTAAACAGTCAGAAACATCATAAACAGAAATATAAACAGTCAGAAATATGGTAAACACTCAGAAACATTTTAAACAGAAACGTAAACAGACAGAAACATTGTAAACAGTCAGAAACATCGTAAACAGACATATAAACTGTCTGAAATATCGTAAACAGTCAGAAACATCGTAAACAGAAACGTAAACAGACAGAAATATTGTAAACAGTCAGAAACATCAGAAACAGAAACGTAAACAGAAACATTGTAATCGGTCAGAAACATTGCACACATAATTCCTACCCAGCATGCTTTGCAACGCTCACACTCTTTCTGGGACGTGACTCACACATTTCACACATCTTTACTTTAATACAAACAGATTTATTACTGAGAGAATATTGATTATGTCATTTAGCAATTTTGTAGATTGTTTATAAAACTAGGTAAAAACACAGAGGATTGTCAATGTCAGTTTATTCATTAAAGTAAATGACACAAGGGAAACATCTGACACTCATTGAATGCATCACGCTGATTCAGCACAGCTGAGTTCTGCTCCGCCTCTTTGTAGGACGTGGACACTTTACCTGGGATTTATGAACCTTTTAGAGTTGTGTTCACTGACATCGTTGTCACATTACAGTCCTGCAGTGTCAGCGACAGCAGTGGATGATAAAAATTTAGCACTTTAGCATTAGCTTGTGCAATTTCTTTTCAATATCTGTGTAGTGGTTTAGCATTAGCAAAGCTAATTTTTCAGTTAACAAATTAGCTGTTGGCAAAACTAACTTTGTGGTTAGCTGTGTCCACCACTGGCCACCGCCATTTATATATGTAAACCGGTCAAGTATAGCTTAATTGTTAAACCAATTGAGTCCGGAATACAAATAGCGGTGTGGGACCATGGTTCACTGAGACCAACCAGAACGCACACACAACACTTGGGCACACAAATGTCAAAATACCAATCCAATTCATATTTATAATTTACTCTTAAATGCTTTACTTGTGATTTATAAGTGTAGCCTATTAAGTGCATGATCATTTTTTACCTTATTAGTTGTTTAGCAACAACCCCCCCACCCCCTGGCAGCTCCTACGAGTACAGGGCGTTTCACTTGATTGGTCAGTTGCTGACGAGCCCACTCTATTGATTGACAGGTGGCATCAAGGATCCGACTTGTGCAGAAAAAAAAATCAGATTTGTCTGACCCGTTTGCGTTTATTCTAAATTTATTCAATACAGTAGTTTGTTGAATCTAAGGTTTCAGAACTAAGCTTACTTACATCATTTTATTATTAATAAGCCTGAGAGTTACCAGACCCAAGCAAACAGTTACCGGAACGCACCTTGTCAAAATAAGAGAGTTCCTGGATCCTGTTCCGGCAGGATTAAATTAAGCTCTGCTGCCACTCCAGTCATGATTAGTTTATGTGGTGACCAAAGCCACCATTGGCCACCCCATGGCTCCGCACCTGCTGGTGGATAAAATGTCTCCCTTCTTTCACCAGGACTCATCACTCTGCACTGCCTCAACTTGTTCTCCACAGCGTAACTCTTACAACTTGAATGTCTTGCACCAAAAACATTTAGGTTCATTCTCTGTTCAGCTCCAGTACAGAAAAACACTCGCCTCCAAAACCACAAACATTTACTTTTCTAACCCCTCAGCGATGGGGGCTATCAATCAGCGTGTTGCTTTTTAATTCTTGAAGCAGAGTCCACCACTCTTTAAGCTCCTCATCAGACAGGTTCTCCGCCGCTCCCGTGGGCCGCGGCTGAATCTTCCGTGACCAGTAATCCACCAGTCGGGCTCTACAAGCCCCCAGTTAGCCTGTCCTAAGCCCCACAAAGAGCCTTAAGTGGTGGAAGCTCTGTTCTCATCAGGGGTCCTGTAATAACTGGGATTTGGGTCTTTTAATTGTCATCTAACAGCGAGCTTTACGCTAATGTGGCGTATGAATCTGTAATGTTTCTCACGTGAAGGTTGAGCGGATACGAATCGATACGAACAACGGGAGCCGAGACGCATTTGTCTGGACGCTGGAAAGAAAAACAAAGGAGAAGAGGCCAAAACTAAGGCTTTGTGCAGATTTTCGTTTTGTTTTGTGTGTGTGTCACTAATTTTCTGCATGCCAAGGCAATTTCAATTTGACGCCTGTGTGACTCGTTAAATCTAAGTCACACGCCTCACATGTGCACCTCATTACGTGATGAGACGCTAACTCGCCCGGGAATTGCATTTGTCACAAACTCACACACACTGTGGATACAAGCGTGTTTTTCCTTCCGCGCACAAACCCACGAGCACAGCCCGTGCTAATTAACATTAAAAACACACATTGTCATCTGTCGGCGTCTTGAGAGGAAGGTCCCGGCAGCCCCGGCGCTAAACAAGCATTGTGTTACTGAAAAGTGCTGTGAGGCTCGCGCTAAATTTGTCACACACGTCAAGTAAACTGAGCAAGGTGGAACAAAAAAAAAAAAAAAAAAAACAGCTCACGCAGCATTTCAGCCTGCTCATCCAATCACTGCGTGTCACACATTTGTTTACAAGCTCATGCATAAAACAATGGGCAAATATTTGCATACGCACACACGGGTAGAAAGAGTCGCACGCTGATACAGATGGTGGTAACAGCTGAACAAAAATCTGACCTGGAGGGTTTGTGGTGTCACTGTCGGTCCTTCTGACACACATCGCTGGCCTCTTTTTTTTTTTTTTTTTTTTTTTTTTTTTTTTTTTATTTGTTTTTTTTTTTTATAA
>JARVGV010000713.1:7513330-7528463 GCA_031762435.1 Hypsolebias longignatus
CTCCCTGTTCAAGCCGCTTCCCCCGCAACCCGACTTTGGAACAAGCAGAAGATAATGGATGGGTGGATATACTCTGAGTAGAACCGCTACTCCTCCACATTGAGAGGAGCCAGTTGAGGTGGTTCAGGCATCTGGTATTGATGCTTCCTGGGTGCCTAGGGAAGTGTTTCGTGCATGTCCTACTAGGAGGAGACCCCGGGGAAGACCCAGAACACACTGGAGAGACTATGTCTCTCGGTTGGCCTGGGAACGTCTTGGGGTCCTCCCAGAAGAGCTGGGAGAGGTGGCTGTGGAAAGAGATGTCTGGACCTCCCCAATCAACTGCTGCCCCCGAGACTTGACCTTAGAACAAGTGTAAGATAATGGATGGATGGATGGATGGACATCTTCACCACTGTTATAACCTTCAGCAGGGAGGGAAGGGATAGCCAAAGCTCACCGCTGTTTAAACATTTGGACTTTTAAGCGAGAAAGCTTCTTAGACGACTTTCATAGTTGGTCGGTGTAACTGGTTTTCAGTGGTAACGGTGACCTTCTGCGTCGGTGCTCTTAAAACCAAGCAGCAACTTTTGACACAGCTCTTTTTCGAGACAGATGAAACAACTTTTGTAAAATCACAGTCTTGAACCAGAGAGGAAAAACAGCTAAAAATGTACCTGTCAGTCACAAGTTAAGTTAAAGAAAGCTGTTAGTGGAGCAATCACGCTTGACGGCCTGTCAGGCTTTGAGCAGTCTTTGCCAAAACGTCTTAAAGCCTGTGTAATAGTCTGCTCGGCGCTGGCACCTCAGACAATTCTCCTCTCCGAACCTGTCAGATCGTCTCGGCCGGGCGGAGTTGTAAAGCCTGTTATTATTTGAACAAGCGTGTCAATAATGGAATAAAAAGTGAGGAGCTGTATTTCATGGAAAGTTGTGATCAGTCGACAATGACAAGAGCATGATGCGCTCGAGAGCGACGCGCTCAAAGCCGGGGCAGGTTTCAGAAACGAGCAAATAAACAACGTTGCTCGTCTGATTCACGTCAAGTCAGACAGAAAACGAGTAAAAATAAGCCAGCTGAGCGTCTCTAATGTGTAACGTTACCCCGCTTTAACTGAAAAGAGCTCCTCATAACTCTGAATCTGAGGGTTTGTCATGTTTTCCATTGAGGCAGCAAAATCCATCTGCTCTCAAACAATTGCCAATTCTTCCTTTTTAACAAAAATGAGAACAAACCTCCAGAGTCTCCTCAGTGTTGCTCGTAAATCTGCTCATCTGAGTCAAATTAACTCCACAAGTAACCAAGCAGTTTTGAGTTAACGGCCACCACGATCCCTCTTTGAAGTCGGACATTAGACGATGTCGGCAAAGACGGGGAAGTAAGCAAAAAGGAGGCTTTTATTCTGAAGTTTGTTACAGGCTGGTTTGGATTTTTAGAAACTTTTAAATGAAAGAAATGGAGTAAATAAAACAATCATTGGAGATTTGTATATTTTTATCCAATGGTGTAACTACAAATTTTAACACCAAAGTGAACACGTTAGATTTCTCAGAGGCTATCAATACTAAATTCATAGGAACACTCAGTGCCTTCAAAGAAGGCCTAAGAAGGATGCGTTTACATTTTTTAGACTTATTTTATCAGTATTTCCATTGTGGTTTTTCTTATATTTTGCTAATTTATCTAAAATGGTTCCTGTTAACTACTTTTCAGTTGAATACAAAACTGTTTGTAATTGATGAAAATGGTTATACAGTCAGATTCTTTAATTTTGGGGTATCCAGGCAGAAACGTGTTGGAAGGTTCTTCCTCACTGGTCAGGTCTTCGCAGTCAGCAGAGAAGGCGGTGCTCAGTCAGAGGCTCTGCAGGAGGAGTTTGTTTAATAACTGGCTGGAAAATTAACCAATCACTGTATTGATGTGGATGTTTTCAGGTAGACTGTTTTTTTTTTTTTTCTTGTCAGCCTTGAGTCCTGCTGGTACTGTCAAGATCCATTCTCACAAACTGCTTCCGTCTTAGCTCGTAAATCAGCTGATTTTGAGTACTCAAAGCACAAACCAAACCTTCACACAGACTCGGCAGTTTTGGCATTGCCGAAACTGCTGCCACCGTCTTCCTTAATAGCTGATAACATAAGAATCTGCCGATGTCAAAAAGCAGAAACCCTGCGATCATGAATCTAATTACATAAACGTCTTCAGTATCCTCTTGAGACAAAATGGAAAGACGCATCCGCCTTGCATGAGAGCGAGTGCAGAAAAAAAGGAGATCTTCAGTGATTTTTATCAGGGGGGTGCAAGACGGGAGATACGTCAATGCACGTGTTGTTTGTACTGACAATTTTCGAGCGCGGGGGGTTGTAAAGGGAGGAAAGTAGCTTTTTAGCTAGCGCATCTGCACTGTCCACCGCTAGCTTAGCGCTACTTCGGTACCTGCAGTTGTCGACATGGTGGGGTGTGCAGTAGACAGGGCACTTGTTTCTGTTGACAAGGTGGGGCACCCAAATTGAATAATGGTTGCGGAAGCACTGCACAAGTTTTCTGCTAAAATATCTCTGCAGTGCAGTGTTTCCTCTACTTTACTTGCCTTGGCAGGGTGCTCATTTCTTCCGTGATTTTTGTTGACGGGGGTACGGTGGAGATCGAGACATGTCTGTGTTGCACGCTGTTTGTACCGGCAGTTTTCAAGTGGGTTGGGGGGGTTAAGTCAGCTCAGCATGAGAGAAATGGAACGCTATCTAGCTTTTTTAGCTAGCACGTCTGTATTGCATGCTGCTAGCTTAGTGCTACGTCAGTGCCGACAGTTGTGTAGTTGTGGTTAAGTAGACAGGGTGCTCGGTTCTGTTGACAGGGTGGGGCTCCCTGTTTGAATAATAATAGGGGAAACACTGCAGTGGAAAATTGGAAGTTAATTTTCTGTAACGGTGTCTGAAATGAAATTTTAAAGATAATAGCAACCCGTATCGATCCTGGCTCTGCTCGGACTAGCCGTTAGCTTATAATGTCAGTAAACCCAGCTCTAGTTCCCCAAACTGAGGCTGGTGAAAGGTGCATCTGTTACAGGTAAGATATTTATTGTTTATTCCGCTCCACATAAATCTGCTTCAAAACAGCTGCACTGTCATTTGAATGCGAATTATTGACTTTCCTTGTGGCACAAAGTCGTGTTTGTCTCAATGGGTGTTGCTTCGTCCCTCTTGGCTGGAGCGTAAGCAGCGAGAGCGATGAGAGAAATGAAGAGACGAGGCAGAGGGGAAGATTAGTGCCGGCGTCCATGTGAAGCCTCAGAGGAACGCTCCCCCTCTCTCTCTCGCTTTGCTTAATGTGGGATAGAGCTCTGCTCGGTGTATTCCTTCAATCCTTTGAGTGGGTTGCTGTTCGTGGGGTTATATTTTATTCCGTGTAGGAGGTAGAAGGGTTGCGTGTGTGCATGTGTGTGTGTTGAAATAAGGTGACATCCTTCTCTCTGAGATGCTTCTGTATCATAGCGCTCTGAGTAACTGCACCCAGGAGGAAAGCGGATTTTCAGCCTCATTCATCTGCACTGAGCTTCAGCTCAACATCATTCAAACTGCCAAGTTAGCAATCCAACCCTCTCTTTTTCTCATGCTACACACACACACGTGCACGTGCGCCCTGGTGGTAGATTCATGGGACATTTGCAAAATGGCCTTTTAGAGATTTATCTCCGCACATTCCTCTCTGCCACGCATTGTTTCTCACCTGAATTATTATATCAACCCTGTGGATCTCTCGGCTGCACGGGCTCCAAGCCACTCCACTCCCACGAGCGCCGGCACTCGTACACAGCAATATTTATGCTGTGATATAGAGAAGAAGAGGAAAAAAAGCAATAATTGGAGCCATTTTTTCTGCATACGTTGAGGGAGGGGGGTGTTCTCAGCTGGCTTATCTCTCAAACTACAGTGGAGGCCTTCAGGGACGTGACGGCATCAGGCCACTGAGGCACAAGCACCGAGCGGAGTAAACACGTCGGAGTAGAATTAGCTTTTCAGAGGCCCGTCCTCCCATGACCGAGGCCACACGCACACACATCGGCTGTTTCCATGTGGACGGTGGGAAAAACAAACCCTCCAACAACGACTGCTGCAAATATCAAATCAATATCCCGTCGTTATCTTTGACACAGTTTGAACTTTGCGTCATCGTGGGATTATTTGTAGCAGTAATAACCCTCAGAGAGTGGCACCTGGGGGGGTGGGGGGTGCGAGCCACCTGCATCTCTGAACACAGAGTGGGAATACTGTGTTCACGTGTGTGCGTTCATTATTATTTACACGCCTGTACCTGCTGGAGCGTTAAGCACATACGGGTTTGAAGCATCCCACCTGGAGGCCTCACCTTTGGTTGTTATGGAAACCACAGCCGAATTAGCATTAGCGAGCTGCACGCTAGCCCAAGAGACAATGGCGTCAGAAAATAGATACATAAAAAAAAATAAAAGAGCGAGTTCAGCAGGTTGAGCTACGGTTTCTGCTTTGCCGCAAAACACCTCGACGAGAATGTGAAGCGCTCGCGACAGAAGACGGAAGGTTCTGCAAATGATGCGCATGTACATGAGCTCAGCTACATTTCAGCAACACGCTGTTGGTGTCCAAATGCTACGGAGAGCAGAGTCTCAGACTGCGTTTTGTGTGTTCTGCTCTAAGTTAGGCGGATTATTGTCTGAATGGTTATGAAGCGTTCACGCTGTTGCGTTCAAGAAGTTTTTCAGCATCTTTCTCGTCCAGCAGTTTTCAATCTACCGTATTTTCCGGCATATAAGTCGCATTTATTATGCGTCACCGCTGACCCGTCATGCTTATCATGCATTTAATTAATGGTCAAAACAGCTTTGTGTCACCTGGACGGTGCCATCCATCCATCCACTCATCCATCCATTTATCGTGGCCAGAGCCGCTAGCTCTCCAGCGTTCCTCCGCCTGCACCAGCTGAGTAAAGCGAGTGCGCGCGGGAGGACGCGCTGCTGCAGTTCTTCAAAAGTTTAAAACATCAGTCAAAAATTTTGTTATGAATATGGAAATTAAACGTATTTATTCGCAGGACTGACAAATTATGTAGAGAATTGTGATTTATACGCCGGAAAATACGGTACTTCAACAAATCATAAATCAAAACGCTCAGCTCTTTCAGGACAATCCTATAATGACCCTTGGTGTCGGTGCAACTTTAGCTTTTTGAAATATTTAGCCTTTTCTGCCATTTTTTTCCTCAAAGAAGTCTAAAGTACACCAAAAAAAAAATCACAATTTTAAGTTTAATTAAAAGTAAGTAGGAAATTATAGTTTATCAGCTTTCTTGATTTAAAAACATATTGTCCAAAACTGACTGGGTTAGCCCATTTATATTAATCAGAATTTACTGTTATTTTAAACAATTATTACATTTAAACAGTATTTTATGCCAAAATGTGCCAAAAATTGTGAGGAGCTTCATAAACTTAAAGATAAATGTCTCACAAAAACTCTTAAATTTTGAATTTCACTGTGTAGCACCAAAATGTGGACATTTGTGAAGGAGCTTTAAAAATATCCCCCCAAACATTTTGCGTAACAGACCTTCTGGCAATATGTTCGTTGAATTGTTTAAGATGCCTCCGTTTAGTTGTTTGTCACTTTAGACACTGGACATGTATTTATTTTAATAAAAAAATTATCCAAACTCTAGACTAATTTTGGCGTAAGCCCTGTTGAAACTTGGAAAACAAAATTAAAATGGGTGTTCCACAAGGCTATGTCTTCGGATATGCTTGTAAGTTTGGATTCCAGAGATCTGAAATAGTTTCCCAACCGCAATAAATCAGTTAAATGATTTTAGTGTTTGAAAATGGCTGGATTACATCCCTTTTCTCAAATTAGCATTAGCTGTTAGCTTGAATTGTGATTAGCAATCAGAATGCATTGGGGACTGCTCTTGGCTATCACCTTACCAAAGTTCAGTTCTGTGTGTCTAAAAATGACCAAGTTATAGTTATTATTTTAAATTAACTTTGGCAGCCATCTTGATTTTTTTGAATTTGTAATTCAGTTACACCAACCACACCAAAATTTAGCTTATGAGTTACATCTGTATTTATACTGTATTTGCTATTGCAGCATACAGCTGACTAGTTCATGAACTA
Organism: Hypsolebias longignatus; assembly: GCA_031762435.1. Classification (NCBI taxonomy): domain Eukaryota; kingdom Metazoa; phylum Chordata; class Actinopteri; order Cyprinodontiformes; family Rivulidae; genus Hypsolebias; species Hypsolebias longignatus. Next base: position 7,519,453 of record JARVGV010000713.1, read on the forward strand.
TTTTGCCAACAGACATTTTTAATGTTGTATAACTAAATATGGAACTGAAGGCTTTTATAGCAGTTATATGTTCTGGGTACCCCTGACAGCTCCCATCGCACTCATTTTTGGCTCAGTGTGTGTAAAAACACTGATTCGCAGCCACGTTTGTGGTTTTCCAGATGTGCGTTGTGACCATTTTGAAATGGACAGAGCCCAAATTGTTGGACAGTCATAGAGGACAAGCAGAAAATGTGAACATCCAAACATCTGCATGTTGCTAAAGAACGTGTAGACGTGTTTTCCGTTCCTCTCAACAGACAACAGCTGCTCCTACAGATAAAACACAATCGCTTGCGATGAACGAACCTTCCAAAAAGGTTCATCAGCAAGAAGATGCGTCCAGTATTCCCACGACCCCAAAATAAATAAATAACCCACCCCAGTCTGACACCAGTGACAGTCCTTGTCTCCAGATGTCACCCTTATATCCTCCCTTAGGGGAAACCCATCGTACTTCCTCTTCCACTCCTATAACCTCGCCACGGCTTGGAGGAAAGCAACGCTACCTGCATACAATCAGCACATGCAGATACTGTGCGCACTCTCAAAGCGGCAGTGATGGATTGTACTTCCTCCTTCACTAATGCGCACAAGCATTATGCTTCACTCTGCAGCTCAAGGGAGAGAGATGCTCTTTTAAAATGTGACGTTCTGCTTTCTGGCAGCGTCCCCAGTAAGCCATGTGCAAGTGAGCCTGGCTACTCGTGCAGGGAAGGTGCCTCCCTTCTTCCTAATCCTGCCTCAGTGGTGGAATCGTAAAGGCACTTCTACTTCATTAAGCACTTCTCACTTTGAGGGATAACTTACACTGAGAGTTCATTTGTGTCTCTTCGTGGGAAAGAATTGCGCCTACAGAGAGGACTCCATTACTGATCACGTTGTTCCGAACGGGAGTTTCCCAGTAGATCTAAAACTTCAGGCTGTGAACGGGTCTGGCATCTTATTTTGTTTTTACCTGCGTCTTGACTTCTTTTGGGGTTTTTTTTTTTACGTTGCTAGGGTAATTTTAATGGTCTGTCTTCTTTTTTTACTATGAACAGTCTTTACTTTGTGGGTTTAAACATGTGTGTTTGATCACGGTCAATCTTTTAGTTGGTGTTTTCATGCGGAGGAGTTCAAGTATCCGCCTTGCTCTTGAATGATGGTAGGATGGAGTGGGAAATGGATCCACAGCTTGGAGCCTTGTTGTCAGTAATGAGGCACAGTTTCGGTCAGTCATAGTGAAGAAAGTCAAGTCTAAATGCAAAGCTCTTGACTTACTGGTCTGTCTACCTTCCAACCCTCAACATGTGGTCATCAGGTTTGGATCATGACCAAAAGAACAAGATACAAGCAGCTGAAATGAGCTTTCTTCAGAGGGTGGCCAGCCTCGACCTTAGAGATAGTGATCCATCATCCGGGGAGCTCAAAGAAGCGCTGCTGCTCCTCTGCATCAAAAGGAGTCAGTTGAGGTGGTTTGGGTGTTGCCTCCATGACGCCTCCTTTTGGAGGTTTTCCAGACGTGTCCCGTTTGGAAGAAACCCTGGGGAAGACAAAGAACTCTGAGGGATTGTATATCCTCTCTGGCCTGGAAACTTCTTGAGGTCCCCCAGGAGGAGCTGGGGAGAGGGATGTTTGGGTTTCTCTCCTGGTCTGGCCACCTCTGCAACCTGACTCCATATAAGCAACGGACGATGGAAAGATGGAGAATAAACCAGAGATTTGAACCAGCAGATCACTGCAGTGCTACAAAAGTTGTTGATAAAGCCTGGGAAGGTAACCTACAAGCATGCTCGAGATAAATTGGGAATAGCCTATGTAGAACAGATCTCATTTACACATATCACGTTCCTTTTGCTAGTTTCCACATGAGGTCTTTAGAGGACCCAAAGTCCAAACTTGTCAGATCTGCATCTTTTCTTTTCTTTTTTTCCTCCAACACGGTCAGATCTCTATTTATCGGTCACTTCCAACCCAGGATTAAGTCAAAGTCAAAGTTTCTTTATTTGGCATCACATGTGGGGCATGTGGTGGAACGAAATTGTGTACACAGGGTCCCAGTTGCATCCAACAAAAGTAGAAAATGTAAAAGAAAAATAGTAATAAGATCTAAAATATGAACGAAGAAAAACAAGACTAAAAATACGCTAAGCACTAGTAATACAAAAACAATAAGTCGCAAGGAAGTCCGTTAAGATTTACACAACCGTAGTGCATTGATAGAAGAATTGACAGTAATCAGGTTTTAGCATAAAAATGCATAAAAAAAAAAAGCTTATTAAACATTCACACTAATGTGATTGTGTTTATATTGACTTTTGGCGTTGGTGCAACTTTAGCTTTTTGGAATTTTCAGCCTTTTCTGCCTTTTTTTTTCTCATAGAATGAGTTGAGCTCATTTCACAACCTTCAACTTCAAGATGTGTTTTCAACCTTTTACTGCTCCTTTCACGTTTTATTCTGCTTCAGCTTCTTTCAGCTTCCTTCTGCATGTTTAAATTTTTTCAGCAACTTTAAGCTCATTTCAGCTGTTTTTTAACCTGTTTTGTTCTCCTTTCTGCTTGATTTTGCTAACTACAACATGTTTGTGCTTTTTCTAACTTCGTTCTGCTAATTTCAGCTTGTTATGCTCCTTTCTGCTTATTTATGCAAGTTTTAGCTTTTTCTGCTATTTCAGCTACTATTTCACTGTTTTTTAAGCTAATTTAGGCTTTTGTTTTTAAGACAATTCCACATTTTTTGCACTCGTTTAAACTTTTTCTAGCCAAATTCAGCAAAATTGTGCTCCCTCCACTTCCTTCTGGTAATTTAAGCTTATTCCTGCTATTTTAGCTATTCTTCAGCTGTTTCATTTTATTTCTTTTTTTGCTAATTTCAGTTTTTTGTTTTTGTTTTTTTTTTTTACAGAAAATTTCCACTTTTATGGTCATTTCTGCTTCTTTCAGCCTAATTGGGCACAATAGTGCTCTTTCTGCTTATTTCTACAAATTTAAGCTTATTTCTGCTATTTTGGCTACTTTTCAGCTGTTTTCTGTTTATTTCTGCTTTCTTCAGATAATTCCCTCTTTTTTGTGACAATTTCTGCATCTTTAAGCCTAATTGGGCACAGCAGTGCTCTCGCTACTTCCTTCTGGAAATTTAAGCTTATTCCTGCTATTTTAGCTATTCTTCAGCTTTTTATAAATTTATTTAATTTAATTTTATTTTTTGGCTAATTTCATTTTTTTTTTTTTTTTCAGAAAATTTTCACTTTCGTGATCATTTCTGTGTCTTTCAGCCTAATTGGGCACAATAGTGCTCTTTCTGCTTCTTTCTGCTATTTTAGCTACTTTTCTGCTGTTTTCTGTTTATTTCTGCTTTCTTCAGACAATTCCCTCTTTTTTGTGCTAATTTCTGCATCTTTAAGCCTAACTGGGCACAGCAGTGCTCTCGCTACTTCCTTCTGGTAGTTTAAGCTTCTTTCTGCTATTTTAGCTACTCTTGCTATATTTAGCTAATTTCAGCTTTTTTTTAGCTAACTAATTTTTGCGCTAACTTCTGCTTAGTTAAACCTAATTCCACAAATATGTGTTATTTCTGCTTCTTCTGCTAACATAAGCTTGCTCTTCCATTTCAGCTACATTTCAGCTGTTTTTCAGCAAGTTCTTCAGCAATAAACATTCACACTTCATTTTTTCAGGAAATGCAATTTCTTGTTTGTTTTACCTCAAGTGTATTATCCTTCGCCTATATTTTTGCTTCTAGCTGTTTCTTCTTCAGTTAGTTGCATGGCTTTAGCTGTAAAAGCCTTAGTGTGAAAATGCTGATTTAAGAAAGAAGCAGTTGTGAAGTCGAGCAACTCTCCCGGCCTTTCTTCTCACAGTGGCCCTCGTTCATCTCAAGCAGAGGACTTTTAGCTCGTGTTGCCGAAAGGAATCAAATCAGGCGAACTTGTAAATGAGTGTTTCTTTTCATCAGAGCGTCTTGCATAAATCACGGACTCGAGCGGCGCCATCGGAGGCGACAGAAGCTAACGAGTCATTACCGTGAGAGGTTTGGACGTCAAACGGGAGCCACTTCATCAGCCGCAGGAGAAAACCTAACATTTGGTAATTCTGGGTGGAGGTCGGCCACTCGGAGGTAAAGAGACCTCGAGAGGCCGTGGGCTCAGAGGCAGACGAGTTTCGAGATGAGCTCCCTCAGCTCGACGGTGAAGTGATGCGACTTTACACACGTTGATTCAGAAAATACAAGCAGATGGTGAATAAAGCTATTTAGCTGTTTTATGCTAATTTTAGCTAATTCCCCATTTTTTTGCACTCTTTTAAACTGTTTTCAGCCAAATTCAGCAAGACTGTGCTCTCTCCACTTTAAGCTTCTTCCTGCCTTTTTGTTTTAGCTACTTCTTAGCTGTTTTGTTTTGTTTTTACTAATTTTAGCTGGAGATAATTTCCACATTTTTATGCTCATTTCTGCTTCTTTCAGTCTATAACTGGACAAACGTGTTCTTTCTGCTTTCTTCTGCTAATTTCAGCTTGTTTTACCTTTTTACCTACTTTTTTTTAGCTCTTCTTAGCTAATTTCAGCTGTTTTCATATCAGTTCAAGTTTTTTGTGGTAATTTCTGCTACTTTCAGCCGAATTCAGTACTTTACGCTAATTTCAGCTTGTGGGAGTGGTGGCGCAGAGGTTAGAAAAAGTGGGCCTGTGATCGGAAGATCGCTGGTTCAATTCCCAGTACCGACATCAAAATGTGGGTGGGATAGGTGCAGCACCCACACCAGTCTCCACCCTCATTTGCCCCACTCTGGGCCCTTGAGCAAGACCCTTAACCCCCACCATCTGCTCCCCCGAGCACCCTAGCTGGCAGCTCTCTGCTCCACACAGAGGGCTGTGGCAGCTCGGTGGTCTGTGGTTGCATCAGGAAGGACATCCAGCTTAAAAATTATTGCCAAGTCTTTGCGCAACTTAATTTGCTGCGAACCCTGAAGAAAGGAGCAGCTGAAAGAAGAAGAATAAAGAAGATGCTAATTTCAACTTTTTTCTATTAGCTTCAGCTTTTTCTATTCGTTCAGCTACTGTTTAGCTATTTTTATGCTAATTTTAGCCTTTTCAGCTAACGCCACATTTTATAGCTCATTTCAGTTCTGTCCAGTTCCTTCTGGTAGTTTAAGCTTCTTTCTGCCTTTTCAGCCACTTTTCAGCTATTTGTTGCTAATTTAATCTATTTTCTTAGCTAATTTCCTATTTTTTGTGCTCATTTTTCCTTCAGCAAATATGCGTTCTTTCGGCTTTCGGCTGCTAATTTAAGCTTGTTCTTCTATTTCAGCTGCATTTCAGAACGTTTTAGCTCATTTCAGCTGTTTTTCAATAAGTTCTTAATCATTCCCACTGCATTTAGCAGGAAATGCATTTTCTCTATTGTTATTTTTTATTGAAGTCAGTAAAAACCCTTCTCCTTGTAGAGATGGAGTCCAGATGCAGGCTGTCCCGAGGACGTGCAAGTGCAGCTTTCTGCGACGGAAAATGCGTCAAATGAACTCGAAACAGGTTTTTAACATTGATGAACATCAACCAGCAACAATATTTTTAGCCGTAAACGATAATGAGTAGATGTAAAACCAATTTAGAAATGAATAAATCTGTGTACAGTGTCGTGCTTCAGGAGGTTTTGATGTTTTCAGACAGTTCCAGAGTAACTGTCTTATTAAAAATCAGTGAATGAAGCGATGCGAACCCCTGTTGATATTTTTCCTTCGAATTCTTTCGATTACAGCTTTAATTTCTGAGCCCGCACACTTGCAGTCGTTTCAGTGCAGCTTTCGCTGCAGTCAATAGACGCCAAAATCCAAACCAGACCACAACACAGCTGCTTGAAACTCGCTGAAACGAAGGTTTTTAGCTTAATCAACAGAACCCCTGATGTCGAGCAGCAGCCGCGGTCACATTATTGCCGCTGCAGCTCTGATGTTCGGGGTCGTAGCATCCGCTGGATTTGAATTAAAATGTTTGGAGGTCACATAAATCAGCCTTGTGACATTTAGAGCAGGCTGTTAGCGGTTAGCTGGTTACAGTCGTGAAAGGACTTCATCGTTGGCAGCAGCGACAAACCTGAGACGTTCACCCTCCACTACTCATTTTAAACCAATACTTAGAAGTTAAAGTCAGTGAAAAGGTTATAAATAATTAACATTTTACTGGTTGTAGTGTTTGTAACAGCCTCACTTTGTAGAAATGGTTGAATTTTGAACCTGACTGAGGAGCTAACGTCTATCCAAGACCAAGATTTCTGCAGTTTTATCCTCTGGAAGAGTTCATGGAGAGAAAAAAAACAAAACAAAACAAAAAAAAAAACTGCCACATGTTTATTTTTTCTGTTTTTTATATTTTCAATAAACCCATTTTTCTTCTAATAAAGCCACACACAAAAAAAATCCCCAATTTCTTAAATGCTTCTTTAGTAAGTTTACTGCCCTCTAGTGTTCCTTAGGGGGAAAACCGACCACAGGGAAATCCCTTTATAAATGCATTTTCTGATCACGTAACTATCTTATCTTAAAACATTCCATTTATTATATCTTTTATTTTACATCTATCTCTATAATTTTGTTTTTACATTACTTCACTCAGCGATGCTTTCCTTTTTTAAATTTGAGATCTGTTAAATTTACCGGGACGGACTTTTCAATTCGCCCCGGAAGAGGTTCGTCTTTCCCGGCTGGACTTTGCCGTCGCATTCTGCCTCTCGCCTCATACGACAAGAAAGTAGCTGTACTGTATATGGTTTAATAAAAGCAAAAATAAAACTGAGTCTGCCGTTGTGCATGGAGTTTAAATCAATTATTACAGTTATTTACATGGAATCTTATGGTAATAGGAGCAATGAGCTGTAAACTTTCTCATCCAGTCTGGGGCACTTCCTGTTTAGAATAACATGATATTCCTGCCAGCCATTTATTATAAAGTTTAAAGGACAAAGCATTTATTACTTTTAATCTTTGACAACAGAGTCCAATTTAAAACAGAAATTATATTAAAGTTTTTTTTTATTTGGCAAAACAATGAGGATTTATGTATCATCATCCATCCTTCTTCTTTTGATGTATGTATGTATGAAGACATGTGGCTCTTCTGTATCTCATCTACCATTGAGTCTTCCATTAAAAGCTCACGGTAATTCTCCTGCTCACCGTAAAGTTTTGTGTAGCGGTGTGTGCCTTCCCCGAGCTCTGAGAGAATAAAGTACATTTACAAGTGAGACCTGTATGGACAGACGAAAACGTAATGAATGTGACACATGGATTTGGAGGCAAAAAAAATTCCTAACAGACTCACTCCTTGGCCGAGGAGATAGCCTGAAAATGAAAAAAAAACACGCCGCACATAGTGACGCAGCCATTCTGCAGGGGAGAGGAGATGACAAGGGCGGTGAGCATGTCCAAGGACACTCCAGAGGCACTGTAGGAGTTCTGATAAGAATGGTACAGTCAGTCAGTTTGCTCTGGTGAGATCTGTAAACACTCCCGAGGGAGCCAAGGTCGACCTAGGACAGTGCCAGAGAGAATCCAAGAGTCCTGAAATGATGACACGATATTTGTTCAGCCAGGTCCCACTGATAGTTCCACAGATGTCCTCGGTAGGAGAGGAGAGGGGACAGAGCATCGAGATTTACAGGGCCTCCAGGGGAATTGAGATAAGGTGGCCCTGTCAAGGCCATCCGGAAAGTCGAATTCAGATAAACATTTGTTTTGGGGACAGGTAGACCTTTACTGCCTTGAGTCTTTGCTGGTCCAAACGGAGATCCCGAAACATTTAAATTAAGTGGACACACCGCTGGTCCGTGCCTGAGAGTATTCCCTGAGATCTGATACATCCTGCCAGCAAATCCTAGTTCGCAAAGCAATTGAGTCTGGGCGCTCGAGGCATGGCGCAAACCATCACATACTGTAAGGTGGGTAGTCTGACCAGGGCCAAATTTGCTGCTGACGACTTCCTTGTTTGTTGATAAACCAAGAACCTGCCGATTCCCAAAAACAGGAAGCCTGTTATCATAAATCCAAATATATATGCATCTTCAACATCCTCGATGGACAGCAGAGACACATCAGCTTCCACTCGCCCCAGGAATCAATGACATATCCAGCTGCGCGCTTGTCATCAGAGCAAGTCGGCTCAACTGAAGCTTGTCTTCTCGTCGAGAAAATTGTACCAATTGCGTTGAGACCAGCTGACCAGATCCATGGCAAAAATTATGGTTCGGAAGATACGTAGAGAGGCTCTGGAGCAGTAACCAGACAGGACAGAGCAAAAGCAAAGCAGAGGAGGGAGAGGAGGGGCAATGTGTCCGCCCTCGACAAAAGCAAGTGGTAAAGGTTTGAACTTTGCAAGCAGCTTGGTTGCACCATGTGAGAAAAAGTCCTTTTAGTTTTGAGGCTTGTTGAACCCTGAGCGTGCAGACGGGTTTGTCTCTTTATCTGAGAAGGAATCCTTCAGCGGGCTCAGACTGCACGTTGTCTTGAACCCTGTTTCTCCGTCTCTCGTGTGTTTTTCTGCCACTTTCAGCTTCCCGAGGCCTTTCTGCTCTCTTCACCTCAGCCTCTGTGCGTCACGCTGCAGCGAGCTTCAGTCGCAGTGGAGAGAGGACCTTTGTGTATGTCGAGCGGTTCGACAGCAGATCTGATCTCCTGCGCTTTTCTTGTTCCTTTCTCTTCACCGTGGTTGAGCTGGAAGGGTCGGACACTTCAAACTCCACCTCAGAGACTAGACGGTCATTCTTAACGAAGAGCTTTGAAATAGAGCTTGAGTTGAGTTTTGTGGAAAGTTACGAGCAGTTACTATCTTACCTGTTGTAGACAGGTTTTTGAACGCCATCAGTTTGGAGAAATAAGATTAAAACAGATGGTAGTTGTCCTAAAACTACTCTTTAAAATTTTAAAAAGATATTCCTGCTGGAAGTGTCCCAGCTGATGAGAAGGCGCCTTAAACTTCAAGCCGAGAACGTGAGTCTTCCTG
>JARVGV010000713.1:7550703-7563772 GCA_031762435.1 Hypsolebias longignatus
GAGGACTCACACGTCTGAGGGGGCAGAAGCTCAGAGCTGAGGAGCCGTCAAAGCGCATTAAATGCTTCCCCTGCTTCTGCCTGCATTAGACCCTGCTCTGACATGTTGGATATTTTGTGATCTCTCCTGTTTGGGTCGTCGGCTGTGTGCGTCCGCTGAGTGCAGCAGCTGAATGAACGTCCATTTGGGCTGATGGATCACTGGTAGTAGTTGATCTGAAGCTTAACTGAACTTTTTACCTCTTTCAACCAGCTGGTCAGCGTGCGGTCAAATGGCCGCGTGCAGCAAGCCATGTTTGCAAATACTAGATCATCAGCCACCTTCATCCCTGACGCAATGAAAAGCCCGACACAGACCCAGCCCACACATTAAACACATTATTATGTCCTGGCCCAGTCCAAATCCGGGTCGGGCGGGGCCGGGCTCCAGGTTCAGGGTAGAAATATCAGCTCTACTCTGTACATCCCTCTTTTCTCCCGTTTGGGTCTTAAAGCTTGTGGAATGGAGAGAGAGAGAGACAGCCAAAGAGAAAAGTGGAGTAGAGAGGAAGGATGAAAAAGAGAAAAGCACTGGTGCTGATGCAGCAAAGTGCAGTTAATTCATGTTTGTTCATAAAGGAACAGGTAAGACAGAAAAAGAGTCAAGCTCAATAATCCAGGTAGAAAAATCCAACAAAGTTCAGTCAGGTCCTCTGGACAGTGTCTGGAAGTAGAAACTGTCCAGAGGACCTGACTGAACTTTGATGGATAAGACAGAAACAGTTGTGTTGAAAGCTCTGCAGCCTGTCAGCTTAATGAGGTTAGTTCCACTGTGAGGGACATAACTGGGCCAAAACCTAATAGAACAATGTTTTAAGTTTTTTACAAAGGATATTGAAAAATTTTAGAATATGATTAATGCATAGGAGCTGAAAAAAAAAAAAAGTTTAAAGCTGAAATGTCCAGGAATTCATATTTTGTGTACCCTTCATAAACTCCACTAATAAATTAGCTGATTATTAAAATCCTTGTATTATATTATTTTATTTAACTTTTTTTACGTAAAGTCCCGTTGTGACTAATAACATATTTGTTGTTACATATAAATAGTCAATTAATGAAAATTAACAGATAGGAAATTATGACGTGTAATTCAGACACGTGTTACCCTGAGTGTTTAGAGCAGTGGCATTTTTAGCCTCTTTTTGGGGGTGCTCAAGCACCCCTAAATTTTAACCCAGCACGCCATGCCACGCCATGCCATGCCATGCAACGCTGCATTGCTGCAGTAATCCAGGCAAAAGGAGCCACAGCTAAGTACTGAGTGCTGCACATGTTCATACTTTTCATGTTCATACTTTTCAGTTGGCCAACATTTCTAAAAATCTTTTTTTAATTTTGTTGGTCTTACGTAATGTTCAAATTTTCTGAGATACTGTATTTAGGGTTGTCATTAGTTGTCACTTATAAACATCAACATTAGAAGAAATAAACATTAGAAATATATCAGGCTGTGTGTAATGAATGAATATAATATACAAGTTTCACTTTTTGAATGGAATTACTGAAATAAATCAACTTTTTCATGATGTTCTAATTTTATAACCAGCACCTGTAAAGCCCAAAATAATAATGAAATAATAAAACTATTTGTTTTGTCTCAGGTTTCCTGTCTGCTCGGCCTGGTTTATCTAACGAGTGTAGCGGGCCTCATCGCCACCAGTGCTGTGCTGCACCAGCTCAGTGTCTCCAGGAGCAGCCAGTCCCTTCTCCTTCCCTCACACGAGACCAGTTCACCTCCCGCCCACACATCCGGTCCAGAAGCCCCCGCTGCAGCCTGCTGCTCGCCCTGCTGTCTTCTGGCCAACGAGAGTCTGAGCAGTCAGACCGGCTCTCTGGAACCCGGACAGAGTCCCCCGTCAGTGTCTGTGCACGCGTCTGTTCTGTCCTCCCTTCTTGCTTCGGTGGTTCACGTACATCCTGAAGTGGGAACTCCTCGGTCCCGCTCTGCGTCCGCCGTCGTCCGCCCCGGCTGTGTTGCGACCCGTTCTCGTTTTCAGTGTCTGCTTCAGAACGCCTCGTCACTTCCTGGTTACGGCCCCTTCGACAGCCGCCTGCGCTTGCCGCCGCCCTCCAACGCTGCACAACTGAGTCTGGACACTTCCTTCTGGCTGTTCCCGCCTCCAAACCTGCACCGTTGCCGTCCGGAGTTCCTGCTTCCTGTGAACAAATACCAAGCTCTGATCATGCCTGGTTAGGAACATCTTTTTTTTTTTGTTTGTTTGTTTGCTTCCATGGCACATATCGTCCTCGGGTCGTGTTTCTGTGGGCTTCTCCAGACGTGAATTAAAGGTGCAGCGAAGGTGGAGTTCTCTGACGCAAAAGCGGAGATGAATACGTTTCATTTTCACTCCACGTGACTTTCATATGCAGAGATTATACGTTTTATTTAGCGTCGGCGAAACTCCACTTATCAAAGTGGTTTACGTGTTTAGTGTTGGATTTTTAAGTTTTAAACATAAAAGCTGGTTGAATGAAGGTTAAACAAATCGAGAGCTTTACGGTGTTCGGTGACAAAATGTTACTTTCCTGCATGATCCATTTCCAGCTGCAGTTTATTTTTTGTGTGTTCATCTGAAATGTGTGCACTTTGCTGCTTTTTCATCACAATACGCCACTTCTCTCGTTTCTTTGTCTCCATGTATGTAAACACCAGGGGGGAGGGGGGGATACCGCCTAACGACGCCCAAGTATTTGAATTTGATACACTTTAGAGCACAAAGAACTTTAATTTTGTACGTGGTGTAAGACATGTAGGAAAATAAATAAATGATTTTCTTTAAAGGCTTTTTGTTTTTAATTTATAGAAACTTTCTGTCTGGAGCAGAATTTGTCCGCTGATGTAAAATAGATGGACTTTGTTCCGTTCTTCTGCCTGAAAGTGTTTCTTTAAACGACTGCTGGCCTTTCAAAGAGCAGAAGGTTTTGGCAGAAGACCAGCCCCCCCCTCCCCCTGTCCCACCACCAGTCTGACATACCGCTCTGAGAGATCCTAATATAGACCCGACTGCTTGGTAGAACCGGGCGACGAGCCCGACGGTCCTCTTCGCTCTGACGCCGACTCTTTCGTGTCTGCGCGGATCGATGGAGCTTCGTGTCCCTCAGGTGAATTGAAACCTCCAGGAGGGAGGTGACGACTTCTTTAAGGCAAGGTTTGATCTGAGCCGTGTTTTGGTCCGTTGTGAAAATGTGAACAGGGCGACGTTCTATTTCCAGGTGACGTGTTCCCACAACAAACTGCGGACGCAACAGAGAGGTACGTTCGTGGCAATTTGAGCACATACGCGTCCGTCAACGTCATTGTTGCTTTTTGTGGTCAGCCATTTTCCAGGTGGAGTGGTTATACATCTGACGTAGTTTTAAAAAGACAAGTTTGAATCGAAGGTGGGTTTTCTCTAAACCTTGTAAGAAGTCCTGCTGAAGGATGTCCTTTAACTTGGCGTGGCCACAGTCTGCGAACTTCTCGGTGGCGATCATGATCGACTGCAGCTGGTATTGGCAGCGCTTCAGACTAATCGATACTCAGTGACCCTCAGATCCATCTGTGGGTCACTGATGAGTATCAATATCCTTCCTACCCGGTATCGTCAGGAATCATCTGGACTCCAAATCTGCGGTCGTGGTCCTCAGTCGGAAATGGGTGTATTATTCTCAGGTTGAGGGTGAGGTTCTGCCTCAAGTGGAGGAGCACAAGTATCTCAGGGTTTTGTTCAGAAGTGAGGGATGGAGAGTGAGATCGACAGACGGATTGGTGCAGTGTCTGCAGGACTGCAGACTGTACCGGTCTTGTGAAGACAGAGCTGTGCTGTAAGGCGAAGCTCTCCGTTTACTGGTCGGTCTACGTTCTCACCTTTGGTCATGAACTCTGGATGGCGACTGAAAGAATGAGATTGTGGATACAGGCGGTTGAAAAGTTTCCTCTGCAGAGTTGCTGGACTAGAGACAGGGTGAGAAGATCAGTTATCAGGGAGACACTTGGGAGTATCGCTGCTCCTCCACATCTAGAGGAGCCAGTTGAGGTGGTTCGGACATCTGGTAATGATGCTTCCTGGGAACCTCCCTAGGGTGGTGATTCAGGCACGTCTGACTGGGAGGAAACCCCGGGGAAGACCCAGGATATGCTGACGAGACTTAAGTCTTGGTTGGCCTGGGAACACCTTGGGGTCATCCCAGAAGAGGTGGCTGGACCCCCTGCTCATGCTGCTGCCCCTGACAACTGACTTCAGAGCAAGTGGAAGATAATGCATGGATGAATACCCAGGCTCGAGCCTGCCAGGAACTGGAAACTGCTGAAACACCAGTGTCCCCGTCCACTGGAATGCAAGTTTTGTGTCCATTGACTGGGAAGGTTCTGCTCCAGAAGCAAGGCCTTCAGATTGTAGCATCATGCTAGTGCAAGGCCCAAAGTTGGTGAAATGAGGAAATTCTACTCAAACCAACAGCTAGATGTTTGAAACATGGACATAGTTAATTGTTCCAGTATGTGTAGAATGACCCTGAACACATCAGAACTGATATCGGGTTGGTTACAGGTTAAAACCCAACGTTGGGCTTGTGAAGTGGTCTTCCTAGTCCTGAGTTCAACCTAGCTGGAAACTTGCTGCTTCATGTCAGAAAACCAAACAATTCATATGAACTTTGTCAATTCTGACAGAAGGAGGTCAAATATCCAACCAGAACTACGCCAGGCGCTCGTTAATGGCTACAAGGCAAGCGATCATGGTGCAACTTGCTAATATGGATGTTTGAGCCTGCTAATAGTCCTGTCACGGACCAAAATGGCAGAATAGGAGATCCCATCCATGTGAGCAAGATAACAAAAAATAAGTGAGGTACCAACTTCCATTTTGGTGTGTGGCTGCATCTAGACGTAAAAAAGGTCACTATTAAAAACGGGCTTGCCCCGATGCTTCTAGTTAGTTTCCTGAAATGACTGGGGTGGCCGAAGATTAATCAATGGTGGCTAAAGCCATCAACACTTTGCCATTGCTCCTGGTGGTCGAAAGCTATACAAACGTCAATGATTCAAATCCCTCAGCGATGGGGGACATCGTTGTACCGCTTCTTCACCATGAATTTTAGTCTTGTCCATGTATTTCTTGCATTTAAAAACCATTAACTTTGAATGGTGTATAATCAACCCACCCTGGAAATTGAGTGGCTCAAATGATTTAAGACCCAAGTTTTGTATGACACTATGTAACGCCCATCATGATGAGTGCATGCAAACATCGTTAGCCGTCCGGTTGACCAGCTGCTGGGATTTCTCCTACAGAGGCTGACGCCACGGTCTACATGAACTTTATGAAAAGTCACAGCTGCTACGACGCCATTCCCATCAGCTGCAAACTGGTCATATTTGATACCACGCTGCAAGTAAGGATGAACCGTAGACCTTTTAATGATGATACAAGACCAAAAGCTCCTCAAAGTATTTCTGAAAAAAGATGGGATGAGTAAATAACGAACCATTTGCACATCAAAGTCACAAATGTTACCTTCCTCTGTGCCTCTGAAGGTGAAAAAGGCCTTTTTTGCTCTGGTGGCCAACGGCCTGAGGGCTGCACCTCTGTGGGACAACAAGCTGCAGAGGTTTGTGGGTAAGACGTACATCACAGGTATGAATTTACACTTGTTTTCCTAAAAGAACGGACATTTAAACCACTTTTTGTCCCAGGTATGCTGACGATTACAGATTTTATCAACATCCTCCACTGCTATTACAAGTCGCCAATGGTGAGCAAGTACGCATAAAAGTTTAGACTGAGTGGAGCTTCATTTTGATATAACCCTCACCCTAGAGATATGGTGAGAAGTTCAGTTATCCGTGAGAAGAGTAGAACCGCTGCTCCTCCACATCGAGAGGAGCCAGTTGAGGTGGTTTGGGCATCTGGTAAGGATGCTTCCTGGGCGCCTCCCTAGGGAGGTGCTTCCGGTATGTCTGATTGGGAGTAGACCCCGGGGAAGACCATGGGCACGCTGTAGAGACTATGTCTTGGTTGCACCTATCCGCCTATCTATCTCGCGCCATTTTTTATTTGGATGGAGCTTCATTTTGTAGTTTTACAAAAGCACATTGTACATGTTTCTTTTGGCTATACTGGGTTTAGTCAGTCTGGTGCTTTGATATGTCACGTCATACATGTTGTCTTGCTGTTTATTGTAGTTATTCGACTCGTTATTTTTGGTTTAACCTATATCTGGTAATTTTGTTCCACTTCATGGTTCTTTGATCGGTTTGGTCTTAGTGCTGCTTATTTGATCTCTTTTCGTGATTGTCTGTGGGACAGTTTAACGTTTTTATCCATTATTTTTCATTACCGTATTATACGCTCATTGAAAGATAATGCAGTCTCCATTCGTCCGTAAGTTTGTAAAATTTCTCTTGTCCAGATCATAGCTTAAGATAAGTTAACGAAACTTTTAACACATTTGTACCACCACCAGACAGGGTATCGCATGCCTTTTCATCACCCCAGTTCTAAAGTCAAGGACACAAATCAAGGTCCAAGTCAAGTCAACTTTATTTATAAAGCACAGTTAAAACAGCAGCTGTTACCAAAGTGCTTAGGTAAAAGGTTAGACCAGAAAGTCATTGCTTGTCTGAGCCATTGCTATAGGTTGCTGTAGTTTGTCAACGGGTGTAGGCAATTAATATGAGTATGTCCTTAAAAATGTACTTCATCTTGTATGGAAAACTTTCACATTGTTGCTTATTCTGATAGACCACAGGAACAGAGATGTTTCTTATGAACTTGATTTTACTTGACCCGTTTTTGATTTTTGTGTTTCACCCACAACAGGTCCAAATATACGGCCTGGAGAGCCATAAGATCGAAACATGGAGAGGTGATTCATTTCAAAGTAAATGACATGCACAAATAACACCAACTCTGCACACAAATTCAAAACATTTTTGTTTGAGATCTTTATATTCTTCTGTCTAGATGTGTACTTACGTAATCCTAGTCAGTATCTCATCAGTATTTCTCCAGAGGCCAGGTGAGTGGAAGTACTGTTTGTGAGCTCAGTTTCCCCCTAAAATTTTTAAATTGCTCTAGTATCTGTTCTTTTCCTACCGTAGCCTCTTCGAAGCCATCTATTCTTTACTTAGACATAAAATCCACCGACTGCCTGTCATCGATCCAGAGTCTGGAAATGTCCTACACATTCTGACCCACAAAAGAATCCTAAAGTTCCTCCATATTTTTGTGAGCTGGTTTTAACTTTTTGAATGTGAACACTACACAGCATATATGATATTCAGCTAATGTGTGGCGTTTGGATATTTTCTAGGGGACGAAGGTTTCCAAGCCGGCATATATCCAGAAGCAGATCCAGGAGCTGGGGATAGGAACATTCAGGAACATCGCCACAATCCAGCAGACGGCATCACTTTATGATGCTCTCTCTATATTTGTGGAGAGGCGGGTGTCAGCTCTTCCAGTGGTGGATGAACAAGGTATTCTTGATTTTTTTTTTTATTAGCAAAGCTGGTTATTTATCATCCAATGTTTTTTTTCTACCCCTCAGGCAAAGTGGTGGCACTGTACTCAAGATTTGATGTTATCGTGAGTACACTTATCATACTATTTACAAATACAATTGTAAAATTACCCCAGACATTTTAGTGTCATAATCCGGGATTAATGTCAGACAGGAAAATAAAAGGGGACTGAGGACTCATCCCTGAGATACACCACAATTCAAATCAACCATGGATAACATTACAAGCGATAGTAAAGATTCTATATGAAGTATGATCCTAGAAATATTAGGACTGAGTCCTTAATACCGACACGACTCATTGGTTTGCAATTTATTTCAGTTTTTCACCAACAAAATGAAAATCAGCATGACTTGGGACCCCAATATTGCCGGTTTAAGTGTGCAACCAATGCTCACAAAGAGCCTCATTAACTATTTTATAAAGTTCTATCTAGGCCTGTCACGATATAAATCAATTAATCACATGATAAATGAAAATTATCTATCTTCTTTTCATTTATCGGCTTTAGTTTCTTCGTGTCTTTCTACTGAAGACACTGGATGACAAAAGGCTCAACTCTGGTGATCTTCACTGACCCCTCCCTTTCTCTTTAAAATCTATTTTAACCGTCCAAAATTGTGTTTTTGGATCTTTACAAGCAGCTAAGCTGAGAAGCTAAGCTACAAGCTAAGCTAACAGGTTGACCTTGGGAAAAAAACCCTCTGTCTTGTCAAAGCTCCAAAATTCACGGTTGAAACCCGTGCCTTCGTGTAAAAAGTTGTTTTTCTCTACAAAATGAAGCTGAGAACTTGTTTACTGATTTTTTTTTTTTATTAAAAGCGTTGTGTGAAAAATGCTACGCTAAAGAGCTCAAACTACTTTGTACACTGAGTGTCCACCATTTTGAGAACAAAAAAAAAAAACAAAAAAAAAAGGAAGGAGAGACAGCCCATGTCACGTCAAGGGGCCTCCCTCCCATTTTTCTTAAAGAGACACGCTGCTCCTTCCCTCACTATCCATCCTTCGCTTCAAACTGTCTTGTACTGCCATCTGGTGGTCGAAAAAAGGTACTACACTCAAAACAAATTAAAGATTTCTTCTTAAATTTGACAATACAGGTCAACCCCGGTTTACGACCCTCTCGGTTTAAGTTTTTTCGCGTTTACGACCCGCCTCCCTAGTGACGTCATCACACCTCACGGACTTTTTATGCAGCATTTTACATTTTTTATGCAGCATTTTATGTTTTTTTTTATTTTTTTGAGGGTATTGTATTAGCTAAATGCTTGTAAAACGGTGTTCTAAGTGCGCAGTTGTTGTTTTACATTGAAAAAACCTGTTTAAAAAGACGTTACGGCCGCCATGTGCTTTCAGTTAAGTTTCATTTTCGGTTTACGGGCCAAAACTCGCGTATACATGTGCGATCCATTTCGGTTTACGTTCAATTCGGTTTACGTTCAGCCCGTAGGAACGGATCTCAAACGTAAACCGGGGTTGACCTGTAATTACTAATTATTGTAAAATTTCAAACATTATTATCGTTTATCGCAATAATTTCTGAGACAATTAATTACCCAGCAAAATTTGCTGTTGACACCTAGTTCTGTCCATCATTGTAACAGTTAGGGATAAATTTAACATTAGTAAACTCAGTGTTGAAATATGGTGTCTAAAACTGTCTCCTCTACCAGCACTCAGTCGCATCAACAAGCCAGTCATTATCCTTCCATGCTCCATTGTTTGCTGACTTCGTAGAAATTGTGTGTTCTCTGTCAGAATCTGGCAGCCCAGAAAACCTACAACAACCTGGACATGACAATGCAAGAAGCCATTCGGACGCGCACATGTTACGTTGAAGGTGTGATCACCTGCTACCCTGATGAAACGTTAGACGTGATTTTAGAACGGATAGTCAAAGCCGAGGTTGGTGTTTTTCCAGGCGGTTTTAAATTTATTTACGCAAGAGGTCAAATTTAAAAGAGCTCACTCGTGTTCTTTTCTCATCCAGGTCCATCGGCTGGTTCTGGTGAACGGGGCTGGCGTGGTAAAGGGTATCATCTCTCTGTCGGACCTGCTGCAGGCTTTGGTCTTAACCCCAGCAGGTATCGACGCCCTTGTGTCCTAGCAGCAGATGATAGTGTTGTAGTCAAGACCACCTAACCCGAGACCAAGTCAAGACCAAGACCAGAGTGTACCAAGATCGAGAAAAGATCAAGACTTTCGGGGTCCGAGACCAAGTTGAGACCAAGATCTCAAGTCTTGGAGTTCAGTCTTTTCACAGATTATCCGTACCGACTTACTTTCACTCCTGGTTGCGACATTACATTCTGTTGTCTGTATTCTGTTGGTACAGAACCACATGCGAGTGAAAGGGAGTGGACGTGACAGCGGTAACAAAAACGTATTGAGCAATGAGTCACGTTATCGCTTGGGTCTGAATCAGTACGTTTTGCATCCAATAAAGACAAGGATGTTAACAAACAAACTGAACAATTATCTGGCAATTTAATATTTCCACAGTTGTGGTCTTGAAATAAAACCTGAGTCCTCGATGTCCAAGACCGAGACCAAATGCGGCCAAGTCCGAGACAAGACCAAGACCGTGTTGTAGTACTCAAGACCAAGACTGGTCTTGAGTGCTACAACACTAGTAGATGGTGATGGTTCCCCTTTTTCTGCTTCGCTCCCATTACAGGACTGAGTCTTGGCAGCGCCTAAAGACGGGTTGGACACATTCCTGCAATTCCTTATCACTCTGTACCTGAAGTATAAAACCCATTAATGTTTTGTTTAATTGTGCTTCTCTGTTCACAGATTCCCAACCTCATTTTGTAAGTTTTCAAGTGATTTCTATCTGGATTTCGTTATTATTATTATGATTTTTTTTAGAAGTTACACAAATAAATGTGAAGTGGTGGAGAAGTTCGTTTTTCAAATTAGGAGAGTTGACTTTCCTGTCCTGCACCAGATCAGCCTGCTGAAACCGGTGTTAACTCAACATGTTTTTTTTTTTTAAATTAAGTTAAAAAAAAATGTTCAAGTGTTTCATTTAATAAACCTCCAGAATAAATACAGAATGTATTTAATGTCAGTTACATCAAGTTCTAAGAGCACTAACCTGCACTAACCGCGTGGTGGTTCCCCCCGCCCTGCACAGTAAACAAGGAAGCACGTGACTGCTTCACCCTGACGCTCCTTTACGGCCACCATCTTTACGTCAAGTTGAACGACATTAAAGTGGATATCCGTAATCCCTTCAAAAATAAAACCAGCTTTCAATTTTTCCTTTACAAAATCCTATTTTTTTTAATTGTACAAAAAAGAGCTATAAGAATAACTAGTAGGAAGTGCTATGGTCACCCAACAAATATATTATTTCATCAGGTGAAATTATTAAAATTGTATGATTTGGTTGAATATAGTATTTTACAATTCATGTGTAAAGCTCATAAAAAAATTAAAAAAAAAACATTACCCCAAATACGTACTCAATTAAAAATTTTCACAAAAGAGAGTCAATATCACCTGAGGGAATGGAAATGTTTGTGAAACCTCCATTTAGAACTAGTCTGAAGGTCCGAAACTGTAATATAGCAGTATGAAAATATAAAAAGTATATCTATAAAATAAAGAGTCAAAGATCCTTTATTGTCATTCGCACCACATGTGGTGCATGTGGCGGAACGAAATTGTGTACACAGGGTCCCAGTTGCATCCAACGATAAAATGCGAAAGAAAAACGGCAACAACATCCAAGATATGAACCAAGACAAACATCAACCGAAAAATACACTAAGCACCAATAGCACAAAACACTACGTAAAATAAATGATAGTAAATAATAATAATAAAATAATAATAATAAAACAAAGGTCCTGACATTGACATTTGTAGTGAAGTGATAAAGCAGCATATGAAGTGAATGTACACAGTATGAAGTATTGATTAAAATGTACCTTTTTATTAATATTTTTATTAACTAATGTTTTTATTAATATTTTAAATGTAGCAAATCGTGTTTTAAATGTCAAACCCATCAATGACATAGTTGATTTTATTGTGAAACGTTAACCGGAAGCTTGACGTCACGTTAGGAAGTCTTCTTCGACGATCCTTCTAAACACTCGGCGATCTCCAAAACAACATAAGCGGGGGCAACATGGCGAGCGGGGAAGAGGCCAGCGGACGCCCCTCGGTTACCTCCTCCTCGGTCGGTCTGGAGGATCTGTTTCCCGCCGAGACCTCGTGCCGGTACGGGAACCCGGAGCTCGACCGCCTGCAGGAGCGTCTCCAGGCTTGGCTGTCCCAGTACGAGCCCTTGTTGCTGTGGGTGCAGCGGCTGCTGGTGTGGGAGAGGCCGCTGTACAGCGTCTCCGCCGCCCTCACGCTCAACACGTTGTTCTGGTTCGTGTTTAAATGTTAAATCTTTTAAAGCTCGTCGTTACTTCGCTGCCTGGAGTCAGAGAGGACGTTAAGAATAAACGTCAAGTCCGGTTAGCTAATCCCCGAATCTTTAGCCTGATGCTAACCTAGCTTGTAGCTTAAAGCCAGTTAGCACGGGATTACGGCGCTCTGTT
This sequence comes from Hypsolebias longignatus, assembly GCA_031762435.1. Classification (NCBI taxonomy): domain Eukaryota; kingdom Metazoa; phylum Chordata; class Actinopteri; order Cyprinodontiformes; family Rivulidae; genus Hypsolebias; species Hypsolebias longignatus. Next base: position 7,562,808 of record JARVGV010000713.1, read on the forward strand.
TGCTGGTGAAAACAATTTGGTACGGGTTAATTTAAGTTGTTGCATCTGTTAATAACGTATAAAAACGCATTTAATGTCCTGAGCGACCGGGCTTTGTGTCAGACACGCTAAGCAGCTAACAAAGCGGCTAAGCTAACGCGTCTGTTTGTCTCCAGGCTGGTGTCCTCCACGTCTCTGCGGCCCCTGTTCCTGCTGAGCGTGTCCCTGCTGGGGTTGATGCTGCTGGAGAGATGGAAGCCCAAGTTGCCCGTTATCACGGGTGAGTCCAGACCTTCCATTGGGATCACTGGGCCCAGCTACATGGAGCATTTAACTGTTAAACAAACAGTGAAGGACAGGTTTTAATGGTGGCAGCACTTTTTGGTATATTTATTTAATTTGCTGTAACACGAGTCACATTTTATTTTTTCTAGTCCTAAAATTAACTTGTTATGCTTAGGATTGGTACAAAAAGAGACACCAGTGCAGAATGTCTCAGCTGTCGGTGCAAGTCACTCATTGTGACTAAAGTGAGCTACCTACAGAAGAACAACCTCCGGAAACGTTAGTGTATTTTTCAATGTTTAATGGGTTATTTTTAAACAAAAAAATGAGCAGATTTACACCTAAACGATGTAGTTTTCATGTCAGTTGGGTTGCCAGATAAGAAATGATGAACTATAGTACTGTGGCTTTAAAATGACAGTACAGGTAGTCCCCGAGTTACGAACGAGTTCCGTTCCTACGCCCCGTTCGTAACCCGATTTTGCCGTAAGCCGGAGCGCTAACCACGTGGCGGCCGTAAAACGTAGTTTTAAACACGTTTTTTAATGTAACACAACAACAGCGTACTTGGAACGCCGTTTTGCTCTGTTTCCAAGCAGTTGGCTAACACAATACCCTCAAAAAAAAAAAAAAAATGCATAAAAAAAAGTCAACGTGAGGTGATGATGTCACCGGGGGGCGGCGCCGTAAGTCAGAGTTGC
>JARVGV010000713.1:7667204-7680748 GCA_031762435.1 Hypsolebias longignatus
TTGAGGATGCCCCGCCACCTCCTCCCGCGCCACCACCACCACCACCTCCGCCGCCGCCTCCGCCCCCACCTCCGCCGCCTCCTCCCCCACAGCAGCTCCCAGTACCAGCCCAGTTCCCACCTCCTCCTGGACCCCCACCGGCACCACCTAAAACCTTCACCCCTGGGTTTGTCCCTCAGACTGCTCCCAAGCCCACGTCTCCGGTTTCTCCATTCCCTCCTGCTCCACCTCCTGCTGCCATGAGCGCACCAGCCCCAGCTCCACCGCCGCCCCCGCCTCCTCCTCCACCTCCTCCTCCCCTCACAGTGGGACCTGTAAAGAAGCAGCTCAGCCATCCTCCCCCCACGCTGCCCAAGCTGAACAGCCTGACCAAAACGACGAGCGTTCCTCCTGCAGGAGCAGCTCCTGCCATGTCTTTAGTGAAGCAGCTTGCGAGTCAGTTTCCAGGAGCTTCATCTCAAGCAGCTAATCACACCGAGAGCCCCAAAGCCCCCCTCTCCCCCCCTGCAGTGAAGACCAAACCCAAATGGCAGCCTGTGGGCAGCCAGCAGTTTCAGTCTCCTGAGTTTCCTCCTCCTCCTGCAGAAAGCAAAAACTGTTTTCCTGCTCCGCCTCCTCCTCCTCCTCCGCCGCCACCTGTCTCAGGCCCAACACCACCACCTCCTCCACTTCCTCCCGGAAATCTGGGCTCCCCCTTGAGGAGGTCGCCATTGAGCTCCTCTAGTTTAGGCGCCAAAAAGCCTCCTCCCACCCCTCAGAGGAACTCCAGCGTCAAGTCCAACTCCTCCTACGAGGAATCCAGGAGAAACTTGCTCAGTAAATTTGCTCCTCAAAACGACACGGCCCCTCCCTCGTGTTCCTCCTACTCCTCCAATGGATCTCCTTCCAAGGACCCTTCAAACGGACCTCCTGCTCCTCCTAAACCGGGAAAGCTCAACCTGGCTAACCTGCCTTTGTCCCTCCAGGCCAAAGTGAGCCAGGCCAAGCAGGTCAGCGGCGACTTCCCTTCTCCACCACCGGACTGCGCCTACTTTCCACCTCCTCCCCCAGCCTCTGAACTCTTCCCACCGCCACCAGGCAATGACTCCCACGGCGGAGGAGCTCCTAGGGTAGCCGTGGTGAACCCCCAGCCCCAAGCTCCCCCTCCTCCACCCCCCGTCTCTCTTGTCAGCAACTCGATATGGGGCAAGAGCTCCCTAAAAAAGACTCCTCCGCCCACACTCGGGCGGCGCAGCAACACCCCCCAAGAACCACCTCCTCCAGTCTCTCCCCCGACGTCTCCGAAAGGCAGCTCGGGTCAGCCAAACTTCTTGGCGGACCTCAGTCAGACGCTAAAACGAAAATCGGTCGGTCGCCAGGGTTCAGTCAACTCGGCGGGCCTCTCGAGCAAGTCGGACTCCACGGGGACAATGGACGACATGGCGCTGCCTCCGCCGCCCCCCGAGCTGCTCCTGGATGACCCAGGGAAGCAGAGCAATGGAGGAAACGGCGGCTACGTGTCCGGGAACATCTCGGGCTACGCAACGCTGCGACGAGGACCCCCGCCTGCTCCTCCCAAGCGAGGGGACGCGACTAAACTCACAGGGGAGTGTTGAGGTCTTGACGTGCATTGACTCTTGGTTTGACTTCTGGGGATCTCCGTGTACATACGAAACGCCAAACCCTGCATTTTTTTTAGAGCTGCGAGGTTTACAACCCCGGAACGGTTGGGACTGTCCCCGGCAGGTTTAACGTCACCAAACCATCGTTTTATTCTGCGACTTTCGAAGATTCTTGGCACACTTTGGACGAACCCCCACCCTTTTGAAAGCGTCAACCTGCTTCTTTACCACAAAGTCGTGCCACGTCCCGGAGACAAAACCCACATCAGGATTTGGTTTTCTTGTATTTGCTTTGATACCGCATGTGTCATGTGTGACTTCAGGCTGTAAACCACGAAGCTGTTCCAGTGTGTGTGCATGTGTGAGACAAACAGAATACGACGGCGAAGTAGTTATGGAAAGGGTGTTACGATAACTGGTTTGCTTTTTATATGAAATAATTTATTATTTTTTTTTAATATAAATGTCTTAATCATTAGAAAGACGGGGCACAGTGGAATGTACAACAGCGCCGATAGTTCTTGAGAATAAAGACGCAAGCTCAAGAGTTTGTTCCACAACTCGGACAATGCAAAACAGAAGGAAGTGCACCAACCGAGGTCCAAGCTGAAAGGAGACCCCGCCCCTAAAGGAGTTAAATAGTCTTAACAGATGTCTGTGGTGGTTTCTTTGTGGACTGTGTGCTTGATTTTGGACCTCATCCTTCAGTTTGCACTGGTCTCCGCCACATATCCAAGAAGTCGAAGAAATCTCACAAGACGTCCCCGCTGACGGGAGTCCCGTCTGTTCAACGAACTAAGTGCTTTCAAGTCTCGTTTCTCCACGGTGCCATTTCCGCTTCAGCCTTTAGCGTAGAAGGACTGAACTTTGGCAAAAGTCCAACGCAAAGGGTTTTTATTTGGTTTTTAAGGTGCTAGCCCTGTACGAGCATACCCCTCCGCACCTGGATGACATATCTCGACGTAACGTCGACGGTTCCTCTGAGCTCCTCTGGATCGTGCGCTGGTCCACAAAGGCTTATGAAAGCAGCCGTTTGTCGGGCCCGCTCGACTACAGAGGCTCCGTTAGTCAATCCTTCGGCTCGGTGCGGTATCCATGTGCCGATGTTAACATGTTTGGAGGTAAAGTGAGGCGAAGACAAAGGTTGAGTAAATGTTTCCTCTTGCATATAAACTGAACACCACAATATAAATGTTCAAACTGGACCTGGTTGTCTGTCTTTTATTTTATTGAAGATGTTTGTAAAACAAATGATTGTGCTCAGCAGTTCTGCAGCTCTAGTGGTTGGACTCTGAACTGCACTCGATAAATGTTAGAACAGTGTCTGGCAGTTTTCAGCTATTTCAACAAATCATGAATCAACATGTTCAGCTCTTTCAGGACAATCCTGTAACTTTTAGTAATGGTGCAACTTTAGCTTTTTGAAAATTTTAGCCTTTTTTTTTTGCCACCTTTTCCTCATGGAAAAATGAACTGAGCTCATTTTTCATCCTTCAAATCTTTAAATCTGTTTACAAACTTTTACTGCTCCTTTCACATTTTGTTCTGCTTCAGCTTCCTTCTGCAGATTGAAACATTTTTCAGCTACTTTCACCTAATTTCAGCTGGTTTTGCTTTCAGATTCTTTCTGCTAACTACCGGTACAACATTGTTGTGCTTGTTAACTTCTTTCTGCTAATTTCAGCTTGCAATGCTCCTTTCAGCTGTTTTCTGCGTTTCAACTTTTTCTGCCATTTCAGCTACTATTTAGCTGTTTTTATCAGAATCAGAACAAGCTTTATTATCATTGCACCGAGATACAGCGAGAATATGTACGTACGCAGTCGCCCGAAATGCTATGCTAATCAATTCAGCTGATTTCACTTTTGTCAGCCTAATTCAGCAAAAACATGCTCTCTACTTCCTTGTAATTTCAGCTTCTTTCTGCTTTTTAGCTACTTTTCAGCTTTTTTTGGTACTAATTTCAGCTTTATTCAAATAATTTCCACTTTGTGCTCATTTCTGCTTCTTTCAGTCTAATTGGGGAAACTGTTCTCTCTGCTTTCTTCTGCTTGTTCTACATTTTCAACTACCTTTTTAGCATTTTAGCTAATTTGAGCTGTTAAATTAAAAAATTTCAGGTAGTTTCTGCTACTTTCAGCACAATTAATTAATTTAAGCTAATTATGCTCCTTTCAACTTATTTCTGCAGGTTTCAGCTTTTTCTATTTCAGCTACTATTAACTTTTTATGCTAATTAATAAATTTCAGCCAATTCCACATTTCTTTGCACTGATTTCAACTTTTTTCAGCCAAATTCAGCAAAAATGTGTTCTACTTCTGGTAATTTCAGCTTTTTTCTGCCTTTTTAACTACTTTTCAGCTGTTTTATTTATTTATTTTTTAAATAATTTCAGCCTTTTTCCAGATAATTTCCATTTTTGTGCTCATTTCTTTTTCAGCCTAATTGGGTAAACGTGTCCTTTCTGCTTCCTTCTGCTAATTTAAGCTTGTTTTATATTTTCAGCTAACATTTTAGCTAATTTCAGCTGTTGTCAGATGAATTCAAGTTTTTTTTTATTTATGGTAATTTCTGCTACTTTCAGCCTAATTAACTTGTGCTTATTTCAGCTTGTTATCCAGTAACGGTCAATCAGGTCATCTGGACTGTTTCTTTACTGATGAAGCCCTCTGGATAGAGGGCGAAACGTCTTTCCACCAAACAATAAACTGCCAGATGACCTGACAAACCATTATTGGATTTTGTACCTGGATTATTGAGCATGAACTTTGACGTCTTGGTTCAGCTTATGCTCCTTTCAACTTATTTCTGCTACTTTGAGCCTTTTCTGCTCTTTCAGCCACTATTAAGCTGTTTTGGTGAAAATTTTAGCTTTTTCAGATAATTCAACTTAAAAAAAATTTTTTTTTAAACTAATTTCAGCTTTCTTCTGGTGGTTTCTTTTCAGCTTCTATTCAGCTATTTTTTGTGCTTTTTTAGGCTAATTTCCTATTTTTTGTGCTCATTTTCTGCTAATTAAAACTTAATTCAGCAAATATGTGTTCTTTGTGCTTTGTTCTGCTACGTTAGGTTTGTTCTTCCATTTCAGCTACATTTCAGCATTTTTTTAAGCGAACTTCACCTGTTTTTCAGCACAAAGCATTCACAATGCATTTAGCAGGAAATGCAGTTTCTCTAGTTTCCATTAAAATGCCTAAAACATCTGGAAAACTCAGATGAAGTTCTTGACCTGTTTGAAGTTGGTGCAGTTTTTTCTATACTGTATTTGAATCTGTTTGGACTAATGAGAACATTTATTGAACCTAGAACGTTGAAGGTCTTAAATACCGTAATGTTCTTATTTTCAAAGATCTGAATCGTGTATTTGGAGTCACAGCTGTCAGTTTGGGCAGCTTGATCCTCAACAAGTGGCTCGTGTTACACTCATCCTGGATTCTGTTAAAAATAAATGTTTTAAACGTTTCTTGGATTCAGGGCGAACAAAAGTTTGGTTGAGCCGATCGTACATAGAGAAGGCATCAAACGATCAACGTTCGTATCAGAAATCATAGATTACTGTAATCTCAGAGAGGGGGACTCGTTTTAATAATTATATTTACTGCTAAAATGCAGTACGAATGCTTAATACTGAAGAACTTGCTGATAAGCAGCTGAAATTAACTAAAATGTGCTGATTTTTAGCTGAAAAGGAAGAACAAGCTTAAGTTAGGAGAACGCATATTTGCCGAATTAGGTGTAATTTAGAAATGAGCACAAAAAACATGAAATTAGCTTAAAAAATAGCTGAAAAGGGCAGAAGGTAAGGAAATGGAATGGAATTAGCTGACAAGCTCAAAATGGCATAAAAACAGCTAAATAGTTGAAATAATTGAAACTAGCAGAAAGTAACAAGCTGAAATTACCGGTAGCATAAATAAGTTATTTAGGCTGAAAGTAGCTGAAGTTGACACAACAAACTTGGAATATATCTGAAAACTGCTGAAATGAGCTTTAAAAAAAAGGTAGCTAAAAAAATCTACAGTTGCTGTTGTCATCATCCTTAGTTTGTAGCCAGGTCTCTCTTGTAAATGAGTCCTCGAGGCTCAATGAGGTTAACCTGCCTAAATAAAGGTTGAATGAATACCCGTCTTTCATAGCAGGCAATAATAATAGTTACCCACAGTTTTATCTAAATAGTAGATGGAAGATTTGTAAACTTTTTATAATCGTCGTCCACACACAGCTTTGGATTTGTTCACGTCTTTTAACAAGAAAGCTGTAATGTTCCCAAACAGGAGACTGCAACGAGATGCAAGACTGCTAATGCTATGTGTGCTGCAAAATAATAGCGCTGTACTGAAACATGCTAAGGAATTTTAGTTCCGTGGTGCATAATCTCCCGTTAATAAAAATTAATGAGCGAAAAAATACAGTAACTGAAACGGTACACAGGTGGACTGAACGAACGTGCCGTACTGAAATGGTTTGGTACACCCACGTGTACTGTTACACCCCTAATCATAACGTAGACTTTATGACACAAGTTAATTGTCTATTATTTTAGCAACTGGTGAAATTCTTGGAGCGCCGTCAAGTCTACATTTGAGTTTCACACCTCAGATTGGATTTCTCCTCTTATCTATACAGTAAATGCAAGCATGCTAGCAGGCTAAGCTAACTGAGTAATTAAAACATTGCTGCTAACTCAGCATATTTGGGTTTAAGATAGTTGTTTGAATTTGTGTTTACGCTATGTTAATAGAGATTGTTTTGTAATTTCCTTAAGTTCTATGAGCCTTGCATACAACAAATTAATTAAAACCAGGAAAATGATTTGTAAAAAATAGTTGGCTTTGTCCTTTTTTGCGGTGGGCCTCTCATTCACAAGTGTCCTCCGGTCTGGACTGACTGTTTTTCTGCTTTATTGGGGCCATAGTGGGCCACCCCCTCACCATGGCAACCTCTGCCATGGAAACCAGCCCCTCAAAGGAATGACCCTTTTGAGTGTCACTGTTTGGACCCTCTGTGTTGTAAGAGGATATGGGCAAACGTGTAAAAAATAGCTTATTTTTTTTCCCCTCTTCATTTTGACCTGCGAGTACCCGAGGTGAAATAAAACCTTTGACCTCTCGGTTGTTAAGTTGTCCGATGGATGCTTCTTTTTCTGGAAACTTTCAATGGCAACAATTGTTTCTTGTTTGGGGTCCAATTAAATTTAATTCCACCTATTAAAAATGGCAGCAGCTAGGGAGCATGAAGCCTGTCTGAATTATCCCCAAGGTTCTGTATGTCTGAGGAGAAAACTTGACCCTTGATAAATCAGCTAGCATAAATCTTAGTGAAAAGCAGAAGCCTTGGCTTTATTTTGGAGCATTAGCATATGTTGGTGAATGTCTTCAGTGGAAAGAAAGTGTTGTTCTCCTCCACAATCAGCTTTGTGTTGAGGAGAGATTTGTATTTCTGGTTGCCAGTGACCTGGGGGGTTAGGGGTGATTCTTTCAGCGCTGACAGTGGTTGATAAACTGTAGAGCTCACAGGCCTGCAAGATTTCATGGAGATCTTCAATGCTAGGAACTTGTTTTTGTCCGCATTAGTTCTTCAGCATTTGTTTATATCGGTCTTTGAGTTTAAAAAAATTAACAAATGAATGGAAACAATAAAAACTGAAAGATCTAAATGTCGCCTGAGTTGGTTTTGTATTGGTTGTTGGACTTTATGCACTCCACCTGGCTTTTTCTTGTGTCAGGTTAAAATATATCTAGTTGTTTTGATGGTTTGAGGTTTTGAGAATGGGTTTCGTAAAGCAATCAGGGACCTTTAGTGCACAAATATTGGATACGTCATTGCTGGTACCAGAATATTTTTCTTTGGTCAATAGCAAGTCATCATATTAAAGACAGGAAGTTCAAAGCAGATTCAGTCGATATGTGCCTTCATGGTATCTTGGTTAACACCATGTCTATAGTAGCTGGAAGACTCAGCTTGTTTCTTGCGAGATTTGTGTAGAAATATCTGACTAGCATGTTCAGACGCTTGTAAAGGATGGACTTAGCATATAACCACCAGCTTTTTCCAGATTTCGTCTGTGCACGCTGCAGGTTACCGATTATCAGTTATTCTTACCAGAGCCTTCTTTTCCTCAGCTCACCTGTCTCCTGTGGGGAACCAGGAGCAGCAGACCCTCTGTGGATCTACTTGTTCTTTAGATGCTAATCCAAAGCCATCTGTCCTCAGTGACCTTATTCTTCTCATAAACCAGTCTGCTAAGGTCAACATTTTAACCATGCTTTTGTTTTAAGAGGAAGTGCCATTATTATGAGTTGCACTGTATGTTACAAACTCACTATTGCCCTTTTTGCACGGCTCCTATTCAGCCCCAACTCTGCTTAGTCCAGGACGGGACTCCCAAAATCCTGCTAACTTCAGTTCACCGAGTGAGACTTCTGTAATGAGTTAAACTCAAAGCAGTCTGCTCCACAGATAAATAATGTTAAATTATTATTTTTAAATATGAATATTTCAGTTCAGTGCCCTGAGACAACTTCTGTTGTGACTTGTCGCCATTAAAATTAAGTGAATTAAATCTGATGAACCAGATTCTACAAAAACATTTATATTTAAAATTCTATATTTTTCTTCATCATTTGATGTATTTGCACTCGTGCCTACTTTTATTGTTCAATTTAGATATGTGGTTTGTTTCTTGTACACAGATTTTATTTTATTAAAATGTAATTCTTGTTTTGTGATTTGTACATCTGTGGGTTAGAATAAAGTTAAACCAAAGGCTCTTCTTTAAACTTATTTGAAGGAAATATTCCTGAGAGATCCAACAATTTTGTCTTTTTATGATTTTTCAGCTGAGTTAACGTTAATTAACAGATTATTTAATAACGTCAAAGTGAAAACAGGATTTCATGATAAAGCCGGCAACATTTATTTTTCTTCTTCACTGATAAACAAATAAATGAAATCTATACATAAAATGTAAAAAAAAAAAAAACATTCCCACCCTTCATCCCAGTCCTCCCGCCTGCCGAGGCTTGGGGTCCGGCCTTTGAGCACACGGGCTCAGGGTCCGGCCTCAAATCAGCTACAAAATACTGGTGGAACATGGATTTTTCCGTGGTGGGGTGAGCAGAACTGGGGCTGAGGAATAGTGGTGGAAAAGGGACATAAAGGACATACCACAATGAAGAAACTCTTTTTGACTGCACTTCTGTTCTTTTGGTCTCTACCCAGAGTTTGTGACCGGGTGAGGGTAGGAACATAGACGGACCGGTAAACCAAGAGCTTCTTGCAGCTCAGCTCCCTATTCACCACAATGGACCGGCACATGTTCCACAATACTGCAGAAGCTGCATTGATCGATCTCGCTCCATTCTTCCCTCACTTGTGGACAACTTCTCCAGTCAAGGCAGAACCTTAGTCCCAGTCTGGACAGGACAGTCCGCTTTTTTCCCACTGAGGACCATGGCCTCAGATTCAGATGTACTGATCCTCATCCCACCTGCTTCACATGGCTGTGAGACGCTCCGGCGGGAGCTGAAGATCATGGCTTGATGACGCCAACAGAATCACGTCATCTGCATATAGCCGAGATGGACTCCTCCTTAAACCAAACACCCCCCCACCCCCTGGCTGCACCGAGAATTACTGTCCATGAGAGTTGTGAACAGACTGGGTGGTCTCATCCTGACTGTGGTAATGGAGTCCATACAGGAATAAAAACACTGCCTGTGTCGTCATATTCAGGCTGAAAGCTGATCCCTGCAGTCTGTTCTGCAGCGTACAGGGTCATAACGCTGTTTTATACTACATCCATCTGCTCTGTACGCCATCTGCTTAGCTCAAATGTTTTATTAATGACACACGGATACAAACAAATCTGCAAACATACAAATAGACCTGGGTGCCCTGCGCCCCCGGCGGCTGCAGCCATGTGGTGAATAAACACATGAGGACAGGAAGGTGCAGCTGTAGAGAGGCCAGACAGATTCTGAGGCAGGTGCTGAGGGATTAAGTGTTCCCCCCGCTTCTGGTTACACCGCAGGGAGCGTGGGAGGTGTAAGAGTATGACACACTAACCGGGTTAAATAGATAATCAAATAGTTATCAATAGTCGGCACCTGATCAGCTGTGACATTCAGTTTCTTTCCCTAGTTTGTCATTATTCTTCAGCCTGTTTTTATTCTAGCCCATTATTGTGTATTGATTCAAGATGGCAGCCACAGTTAATAGCCAACACCAAAATTGCTACAACTAATTCTGTTTTGCAGGTACTGAGTCCATACAGTATTTGGTGTGGCAGTACAGTATGTGGTAGAAGAATTAATGTGAACGTCATCAGACACAAGTTGCTTCCTAACTTTGTTTTTCCAGTCGGGGTGCTTTATTTTGATAGAACACCTACTACCCACTCTCTTCTGGACAAGCCAGGACTTAAGACACCTTCTTGGCCGCCTTGACGTGATTTCTAAATGGACCCACGCAGCAAGGGGTGTTGAATCTAGCCAACTTCTGATCGTGTAGTAATAGAGGTGAAACAGTCAGTGCGAGAAGGCAAGCTGTTGCCGCAACTCAATGTGATAGTGATGACATGTGTGCTCCCTCCTGGTCGTAGGATTAAACAACAAGAAACAGATTTATTACTGAGGGAAAGTCACTAATGACACACAGCAACTTTGTCTTTTGTATTAAAAAAGTTAACTGTACAAACACAACAACAAAAAAAAAAAGCTGAACTGAGTTAATTAGTCATGGTTTGATGACAATACGAGGGAAACATCCAGCACACATTTCACGCAGCAGCGTTCAGCTCCACGATGCCCTCTTCATTTCTGAAAACCCTCATTCAACCTTTATTTATTCAGGTTAGTTGACTCGTCTCTGTGGGATGTGTCCGGCTCCATCAGCGATTTGTAAACTGTCAGAAGCAGCTTGAAGAGCAACTGTTTTATAAATGAGGCCAAACTCTGAGCATCCCCAGCATCTTTCTGCCACTGTAATTTATTTTGAAAGGAACAGGAAATGGAAAGTCACAATTCTTTCACACTGGTATGTCACATTTGAGAAAAATTAGTTTAATAAGCTCAAAAAAAAAAAAAAAAAACTGGGCCCTTATTTGTCTAGCTAGCTATTAGCTTAGCCTGGATGAAAACTTTTGCCCTTTTCTCCACACTCCATGATTTATGGCTGACAACTATTTGACAAAACAACACTACAAAAATGACCAGACTATCTCTTTAAAACAAATCCAGGCAGGTGTTCAGAAAGATGATGGGACCTGAGTCAGTGGTTTTGTGGATCGGGTCTTAAAAAGGCCATGTTATGCCATTAGAGTGTTGTGTAAGCTGGGGTGGCAGCAAGCTGTGATAATCAGCTAATTATGGGATATGAGCGCAGCGGGTGCGTCCAGAGGACACAAAGCACGCCGTCCTCGGCTCTGCAAACAGGGTCGCTCATGGAAACGATTCCTGCCGGAAGTGGCCTCTTCAGTTTTCTGTTGGACCTGGATCTCAAGCAGGGCCCAAGAACTGCTGGACTTTCCAGTGACAAAAGGGTCAGAACCACCAAGTTCCTGCCCCGCCACTGCTGCATATGGCAAACGTGTCTCTGTATCCGTCTCGTTCCTGACAATCAGGTAAACCCAGAGCCTTCTCTCTGACCTTGATTGCCATGGAAACACAAGCGCTCCCTGCTCGGTAACCTAGTCTTTTCTAATTGCTGTCGTCTTGGCAACAGCGCATCCAAAAAGGCCACGGTCCTGAGTGTTTCCTGTTGTAGCCCTCGTCCTCACAGAAGCCTTGCGCATACACGGCTGAGCAGGGGGTTTAGTTTACCTGTAAAAATGACTGAATGACAGCCTTTTTCCTGTTTGCACATCTTTTAACTGTGGCGGCCATCTTGAATCGGGCTTACTCCTGAAGTTGTAGAAGTGCATCCAGTGATTATTTCCTCAAACTTTCATTAAATCTTGTTTTTAATTCATGAGAGAATATGTGCTAGAGGCCAGTTGAAACTATTTCCACACCTACATTTAGGTCAGTTTTTGTAAAACTGACTGAGTTGGCAATTTGTGTGTGTGTGTGTGTGTGTGTGTGTGTGTGTGTGTGTGTGTGTGTGTGTGTGTGTGTGTGTTTTTTTTTAATAATCAGTTGGCTGTGGCAGCCATCCTGAATGAGATTGACTCCAAAAAAAGTTAATCAGTTATAGATGCACATCCAGTCTTACTCTGAGTTCCACATTCGCTCCTCAAATTGGTGAAAAATGGGCAGGTGGAAGACCAGCAGGAAATTACTTTGACGAGAGGAGAGTGAATAAAGGTCAGAGGAGATTTACCGGATGGATTTTATTTCCCTCCGACACATAAAAAGGTAGACAAACGTCCACCAAAGACTGAGGGGCTGCGGGCTGTATTTCACCTCAGACAGCTGCTGCATTTCTTCTCTCTGTGCATTTGCTGTCACTGCTTCAGGCCTCGCTCCGTGTTTTTTTTTTTTTTTTAGACATATCTTAGATTCATAGTTGAGCAGCTCAAACAAAGTTCAACAGAAGTTTCCTCTACGATGCGCTGACGGATTTCTGCACAAAAAAATTATGTGTTGTTTGTTTTCCCCTACACCAACAATGTTCTAGTTTCTCTGGTAATTTAGACAAATTTCTGAAAATGTAAATAAATGAACGAAAGCCTGCACAGTTATTTATCCCAGATGTGTATTATTGCCTGTTGCTGAGCAGCAGGCGAGCGATAATGTTTTTGTTTGCATCTGTCTTTCACGAAAATATCTCAAAAACCTCTGGGCGAACATGAATGAAACTGACAGGAAGGTCATCTTTAGATGCTCCTCTTCAACTGGTTATCTTATGGAGCCAACCCAAGTCAAGATGGCCACCACAGACGACACAGAATGTGTTATAAATCAGTCAGTTTTATAGATGCTGAGCAAAGCTTTGATGTAATAGTAGCTGAAATTTGTTCACAACACATACTCAGAGTGCAAGTCAGCCCTGTTAGCAAAATATTTCATGATACATCAGATTTAATCAAACTCTCAGAAGCAAATCATTGCATGTGTGTCTAGCAAGAAGGACACTGCAGCTAATTAACCTTAGCAAACACAAAAATACAAAGTAACTCAGTTTTGCAGATACTGAATTAAAATTTGGTGTGGTAGCTGCTGATAGTCATTAAATAATACTCTGAGCTTGTGGTATTGATGAACTGCAGTGGGTGATATGCATTGCTTCAAGGAATGCTAGGTATTTAATTTAGAGTATTAGAAACAGTACTTATATTTAACGTTTCTGATGATCTGGAGTCGTACCTTTCAAAGCCTCCTCTTATTTCCATCACCGCCGTTGTTCCTCGCTGCGACACACGCACCAAAGTCAACATTTCATATCACACAGCTCAAGGCCGAAGCCGCACCCTTACAGTTGACTGGTGCTGGTTCTGCTCTCCTGGTGAAATTACAACACCCCACCTGACGAGCAGAGGGAGCACAACGGAGGGCCAAATACTGACGGCTAATTCTTGATTGTTGGGCCACAGGTGTATCAGCTGCATTTAACTCGTAGAGAAGGATGGATGGTCCGTGTACACACGCACGCACGTGTTTGTTTTTGTTTCAGGTTACCTTGTAGGGACCAATTTTACATAAAATCATTTGTGGGAATCAGCTACTCTATGGGGACCAAATCTTGTTTGGGGGTTAGGGTTAGGGTCAGGGTTAGTCTACGGAAAATGAATGGAAGGCAATGCAAAGTCCCCAAAAAGTATGTTCATAAGAACGTGCGCATGTGCACACACACTCACTGTCAAAAGCCCTGCATCACACTGACACAAATACACAAACTGAGTGTAGGAGATCTTTTCTAAATGACTTCATTTCTGGTCCAGACAGACACAGCTGGAGGTCGATATCTGCACACAAACAGGCACTAATGTGCAACCCCCCCCG
>JARVGV010000713.1:7694445-7706504 GCA_031762435.1 Hypsolebias longignatus
CGCGGACTCACGCGACACAAGGAATCGATAATGGAATTTGTTGCCAACGATTTTAATCATCGATTTTTATCGATTTTATCGATTCGTTGTTGCAGCCCTAATGTATTTATTTATTTCATTGGTCATACAATAATATGGTGACTTCTTCCTGTTATATCCAAAGGCTGGGAAACAAATTGAGTTATAAATGTAGTTTTAAACACCGCAGAGTGAATGTTGTTGAACCGATTGTCCTCACATTACTTTTGCATTTGGCCTCTTTCTATCCATCGTTCCCAGTTGTATTACATTGTTCTTGTTCAGCTGTTATTGATTAGCATAAGATCTCCTGCTCATTGATTTGTGTTTTAATAAGTTAGTGTTGAAACAAGATCTGTCTGCTGTCTATGAACTTACGAGGCGTAGAAGCAGTAATTCATCTTATCCAGACTTTGAGTCCAAAAGTGTTTTGTTTTTTCTGCTTCTCACTTTGTTAGCATTGCTTCGACTAGCTATGCTTCAGGTTTTATTTTATTTTAATTTTTTGTTCCAAGTCACTTTAGGGAGATGTCAGTTAGCCAGATGGTGGCCAGAATAAGATGATTTTCAACAGGAAAAAAATTATCGTGTCCATGAACGCATCATAAATAGAAAGTTTATTCTAGGTGAAAGGTTTTGCTAAGTGGAAAACACTCAAAATTAGGTCTTTGTAATATATACAGGATTTAATTTTTTAATCAATCCTTTATTTATACAGGCAGTCTCATTGAGTCAGGAAGACTAATTTTTAAGAGACCTGTTTGGGAGCAGATGGTGGGGGTTAAAAGCCTTACTCAAGGGTGGGGTGGATGAGGGTGGAGGCATGTGTGGGTGTTTCACCTTTTCCACCTACATTTTGATGTTGTCGGCCTGGGGAGTTGAACCGATGACCTTCCGATCCCAGGCCCACCTTCTCTAACCTCTGCACCACTACTCCCTGAAAAAGTATTTGGTGAAAGATACAATAGGTGTATGTCGGCTGCTTTCGTTTTCCTATAAAGTTTTGGTCTTGTCCTCACAAAAAGGTAGTTTTAAAAAAAATGTTGTTTTGAGAACTATGCTTGTGAGCACTGTTTTTATAAATGTTTCAATTCACAGGGAAACACCAAAAACGACTCAGAAACACTGTAGTAACCACGGCAAGCTTCAATCTAGTACACTGCCACAAACGAGCTTGTAAAAAGTTAACGACTGAGTGTGAAAACACAAGAAGAGGAGGTCAAAGGTTAGGTTAGATGTTGGACTATGACATCATCAGTATCTAAACGTTGCGTTTTGGCTGTCTACATGAAAACACAAGGGTGGTATTTCTAGACTTTTCCCCTCTAAAACTATTGTTTCGATTCAATTAAAAAAACTTTATTTATCCCCAGGAGGGGGAATTAAATTTGGGGTTCCCAAAATTCTGTGTGAATGCATGGCAGAAATTTATTTTCTCAAGTAGATTAAAAAACATTCTCATGTCTTGACTGCAACTTAAACCGCGGACACGTTCACTTGGTGCACTTTGTTTTTGAGTTGTGCAAATTAAGAGAACTGTATTTTGGTCTATAAAACAATACTGCAATTATTGGCCTTTGGGTTTTATTTGTACAAATAATTCTGTCCAACTTTCTTGAGGATACCGTTTATAATTTTTGTAGATTTTTAGTGACACAGGTGAAGAATTTGTAGCTTTGTGCTGTTTGGGTGAGAAAGTGCTGTGCAGTGAGCACTCAGACTGAAATGCTGTGTGAGCTGAGCCATAAGCTGGACGTGATTTCTGAGAATCTCAGGCCACTTGCGGCTCTTGAAACTTGCTGCCGAGAAGGACTCGACCTTGGAGAAGCTACAAACACGGCGGCGTTGACCACAAAAATTTGGTTGTTTGAAGTCACCATTGAGATGTATACCAGTAAATCATGCAGAGTCACCCTGACCTGTAATAATTATCTGAATCTGGCTCCGTGTCGGCCTTGAATTGGCCAACTATCCCAAACTCTCCTGGATGTTATGTGAACAAGAAGCTCTGCTCCCCACCTCCCCTATCCTCTCCCTTCCCGAGGACATCTGTGGACTTGTGTCAGAGCTGAGCCGACTCATAGACACTGCACCATCTCTTATAAGGACTCACCGCCGTCGTCAGCTTTCCTCAAGCATATGTATAAAAATATCATCAAAATTTGCAGTTTCTGAGCTGAGTTATTTTTTATTTTTATTTATTTTTTGCCACTTCCATTTAGGATATCATGTGAGGTATGATTTTTTTTTTTTTTACACCTCTTCCCTCGTGTTTCCCTTTTCCTCATTTAAATAAAAAAGGCAGCGCCTTCCATAAGGCCGCAGCCTCAGACACCTCCGTCTCCCCATGTCTGTTTGCTCGTGTTTTACTTGGACGGGCTGTATTGAAATGTAATTTTCTTGTGCTTTGGTGCAATGACAGTAAAGCTGATTCTGATTCTGAAGTAGTAGTGTTTTTTTATTTTTTTTACTGTAAACAAATGATACTGAATCCAAATATACAGTATCCAAATAAAATAAAAATATGTACGGTAAATAGTTTTTATCGATTAAATACATTTGAAACTGTATAGAGATTTGCAATAATTCAGAAAAGTGATTGATTCCAAGTTGTTTGGTGACTTTTGGGTGAACCAAAACGTTGATGGATGGATTCCATGTGTTGAAGTGGTTGTTGGACAATGACATGCTTATTGTTGTTGTCCTTGTTTTTACGCACACGTGTGTGTGTGTGTGTGTGTGTGTGTTGCTTTTGCATGTGGAGCTTTGTGAGTAAATTGTGGGGTTACATATCGCCTGGAACAGCCAAGCACAGTTTTGGAAAATGGGGCCCCGGCACTTTTTGATGTGTCCCCTCGTCTTTATTCATGTGCTGCCAGTTCACTGGCTCACAGCTGGACCCTGGGTTCATGCGATGGTTTTTGATGGCCAAAAATATCACGGGGCACCGAACTCCTTGTTGCTGAAAGGCGCAATACACATGCAGATTAAGCATCCATGCGTGCCTATTTCTGCCTGTACTGAAGCCCGGTGACGTTCTTTTTGATAGGAGCACAAAGTGCAGCATCCAGTTTAGGCCAGCTGAAGTTACTGGTGGTGAAAGTTAGTGTAAAGAACAGGTAGCAGTGAGTAACGCTGTACGTAAGGTTTGATACAGTCTGGTTACTTGTCTCTAAGGCGGTTGTAAATGTCCATTTTAGGGTTGTCGACCTGTTTTCAGTGGGTTGTAGGCCTTTCCCTGAACAATGTTGGGAAAAAATCAACTATGATTTTAATGTGAGCCTTATGATTTATGCTTGAATATGTGAACAATTGTAAAAAGATGGTTTGTAATACAGGTGCTGGTCATAAAATTAGAATATCATCAAAAAGTTTATTTATTTCAGTAATTCCATTCAAAAAGTGACACTTGTATATTATATTCATTCATTATATTTCAAATGTTTATTTATTTTAATGTTGATGATTAATAACTGACAACTAATGAAAACCCCAAATTCAGTATCTCAGAAAATTAGAATATTAATACCAATAAAAAAAGGATTTTTAAAAATGTTGACCAACTGAAAAGTATGAGCATGAACAGCATCAATACTTAGTTGGGGCTCCTTTTACCTGGATTACTGCAGTAATGTGGCGTGGCATGGACTCAATCAGTCTGTGGCACTGCTCAGGTGTCATGAGAGCCCAGGTTGCTCTGATAGTGGCTTCAGCTCTTCTTAACTGTTGGGTCTGGTGTATCACATCTTCCTCTTCACAATACCTCATACATTTTCTATGGGGTTAAGGTCAGGTGAGTTTGCTGGTCCATTAAGAACAGGGATACCATGGTCCGTAAACCATGTACTGGTAGCTTTGGCACTGTGCGCAGGTGCCAAGTCCTGTTGGAAAATGAAGTATGCATCTCCATAAAGTTGGTCAGCAGCAGAAAGCAGGAAGTTCTCTAAAACTTTCTGGTAGATGGCTGCATTTGAAATATGTCAGTCTGTGCTTAATGAATGAATATAATATACAAGTTTCACTTTTTGAATGGAATTACTGAAATAAATCAACTTTTTCATCATATTCTAATTTTATGACCAGCACCTGTGTACGTTGGGTTTGATTCGCTTTGTTGTTTCCAAGCGTTTATTTGTACTTGTGTTGCAGAGAGACTCCTCACGAGGCCGACACAGGGAAAAGGAGGACATAAAGATTATAAAAGAGCGTACGCCGGCCAGTGAAGAAGAGCCAGCAGAGTGGGAGACTAATCGAGAAGGTTCGGTGCCTTGTTTTGCCCTGTTAGCTGAAAGATGTATTTTTTTTTATGGCTCAGTACAAAGTTCTGTTACTAAAACGACCAACTGGTTTCAGCGCTTCATGTCTCTTTTTGTTTGTGACTGCCAGATTCCGACATCGGTGACTACGACTACGAGTTATCCCTAGAGATGAAGCGCCAGAAAATTCAAAGAGAGCTGATGAAACTAGAGCAGGAACACCTGGAAAAGAGGGAAGACGTCGTCAAGAAAGATGAGACTTCAACTAAATCCAGAAGCGCAGCGCTGCCGAAGGTGAGCGACAAGGTTTCACACATCGGGGACACTTAGTTTTTAGCTGCGATGCTTTTATGACGTATCCATGAAGACCATGCCAGCTTTATTGATAAAACACTTTAAACACCCACAGGACCAAAGTGCTGTACACATAATAAAACAGTCACTTAATAAAGAATGATTAAAATAATTAAAAGTCAACATCTCAGATGGCGTCAAAGGCCAGGGAGAAGAGATGGATTCAAGAAGGGGTTTAAAAACAGACAGGGGAGAGTCTGATGTTCACTGAAGATCGTTCCATAGTTTAGGAGCTTCCACAGCAAAAGCACGATCTCTGAGCTTACGCTTTGTCTTTCTGACACTCAGCTGATCACATGACCTGAGGGATCGAGAGGGTGTGTATAGATGTAGCGGCTCGGACTTATAGAAGAATTTTTAATTTAATCCTAAAGTGTGTGGGCAGCCAGTGCAGGGAGGCTAAAACAGGAGAATTGTGGTCAAACTTTCGTGTGCCAGTTAAAAACCGTGCAGCAGCGTTCTGTACCCTCTGAAGCAGAGAGATACATGAGCCACTGATTCCTGTGTAGAGTTACAGGAGTCCAGCCGAGTGGTCACAAAGGTGTGAACTGCTGTTTTGAAATGCTGCTGAGAATGTCGGCTTTACTTTAACCAGCTGCCTCAAATGGGGAAAAAAGATTTAATAACTGCTCTGATGTGATTTTCTAATTTTAGTCCAGCATCAACTCTGACCCCAATGTTTGTTGTACTGAGCCAAGGAACCAACATCTACATTGGGAGTCTCAGTGGCGCTCCCAAAGACCACCATCATTGAAGAAGTTCACAGCCATCCAGGCTTTTATGTCCTCCATACATGAAAACAGGGGCCAGAGAGTTAGAGTCCTTTGTCTTTAGGGGGATATAAATCAGTGTATCATCTGCGTAACAATGAAAGGAGATTCCATATTGTCTAAAAATAGAGCCAAGAGGGAGCAGGTACAGCGGGAAGAGGAGGGGGCCTAAGACTGAGCCGTGTGGAACCCCACACAAGAGAGGAGCAGAGGAGGACATGTGGTCACCAAGGCAGACACAGAAAGTGTGCTCCGCTAAGTAGGACCTAACCCAGTCCAGTGCTGTACTGCTGACCAAGATGTTCTGGTCCACTGTGTCAAAAGCAGCCGATAAGTCTAAACAACACAGTCACCAGAGTCAGTGGCTAAAAATATTTTGTTGAAAAGATTCTGTACTGTGTAGACCAAACCAAACTAAAACCTCAAGGATGTTCAGTTCTTTCAAATATGCCGATAGTTGGTTCAAGACGAGAGAACCCATCACTAAGTTTCTTCCTGCTCTCATCCTCGTCCCTCAGGCCTTGCCTGAGCTGTTGAGCTCCAAAGGTTCACCCTCGTCCAGAAAGTCCTGCAGCCCCCAGAAACACAAAAGTGGAACTAAAGGGTCTGGCTCTGGGAAGAAAGAGAAGAAGGGATCAGCGGCCCTGGCTGTTTCTGAAACCAGCAGGTAGGAGGGCTCGTAAGCTTTGGTGGAAAGGTTTCATGAGCCTTAAACAGAAGATAAAGGGATTCATTGTAATAAAAGTGGTAATTTTTTTCCTTTTGACTAAGGGTTGCACTCGTTTTGTTGTTTTAGGTCCTCAAAGGGAAGCCACAGTAAGAAGAAAGGCCCCCGAACACCAAGTCCTCCTCCCCCCGTCCCTCTGAACCTTCCTGTGATCGGGAAGAAACACAAAGCAAAGCACAAAAACAAGGAGAAGACTGAGGAGAGGCAGAAGGAAGGGAAAGATCGAGGGCGAGACGCCGAGAAACACAAGGAGAAGAAGGAAAAACGCAGGTAAAGCACGGCCGCACCGAGCGGTTTATGTGCTGCGGACGTCTTTACAGTATCACGGCATTTCATTAAATTTATAAATATACTCGTCGTCGTTTTTATGTAGGAAGATTCTAAGGTTAGGTCTGTCACGAAAACTAATTTTGCTGGGCGATTAATCATCTCAGAAATTATTGCAATAAACGATAATGTTGGAAATTTGACAATAATTAATAATTATTGTCAAATTTAAGAAGAAATGTTAATTTGTTTCGCGTGTAGTGCCTTTTTTGACCACCAGATGGCAGTATAAGACTGTTTGTACCATAGGATGGATAGTGAGGGAGCAAGCAGCGTGTCTCTAAGAAAAATGGGAGGGAGGCCCCTTGACGTGACATGAGCTGTTTCTCTTCGGTTCTCAAAATGGTGGACGCTCGGTGTGGTTTGATCTTTTTAGCGTATAATTTTTCACTATAGAAAATCAGTAAACAAGTTCTCAGCTTCTTTTTGCAGAGAAATAAAAACTTTTTACACAAAGGCACCGGTTTCAACCGTGAATTTTGGAGCTTCGACAAGACGGAGGTTTTTGTTCCCCAAGGTTGGCTTGCTAGCTTGGCTCGTAGCTTAGCTTTTCAGCTTAGCTGCTTTTAACGATCCAAAAATGCAATTTTGGACGGTTAAAACGGATTTTAAAGAGAAACGGAGAGGGGTCAGTGAAGAGCACCGGAGTTGAGCCTTTTGTCTTCCAGTATCTTCAGTAGAAAGAGACACAAAGAACCAATAAAGCCGATAAATGAAAATGAGGTTGATATTTTTCATTTATCATGTGATGAATTGATTATTGTTTATCGCGACAGGCCTATCTAAGGTGAGTTATTAAAAGGTTGGAGCTTGTTCTAACAGCTTCTCCAGATACAACCGGCTGCACTAACTCAGCTGCATATCTTGAGAAGTTTACAACATTTACATTTAAATTGCTTCACATGATCTTTTATGCACCATTAGCACAAACATCTGAAATGCATTTTTAATCCTTACTTCATTGACCACACATGCAGCTTCCTGTTGAGGTTTGTCGGTAGTGCCTGCTTGTTGTTTTACTTTTTTTTTTTAAATTTTTCTCTTCTATCCACCGTATTTCTAGTCCCCATGCTGTCTTGAGTGAATTATGGGCGGGACACGATCTTCTTGACCTTAAATCAGACTCAGAGTCCAGTCAAAGCCTTAAAGCCCTCCTTCACTGATTTAGTTTGGTCTGGTTGTTCTGCAGCCGTGAACACAACAGGTACCTGAACGCAGCACGGCTATTTTAGTAAACTTTATTAAATAAATGTGAACAAAACAAAAACAGTTTTATCTGATAAACTGAATGCAAATTACTTTCAAATAAACTGCAGTCTGTGTTCCACCACCATGGTTAATCAATGCTGCTACTTCCTGTCTGACAGGAAGTAGTACCCAGAATCATTTAAACAGTAGAACCCCCAGGATCAGATGGTTTGTTCTGCACAATCTTTCTGCTGCTCTCATGAGTTGAATAAATGGTGTGTTATTGTAGTTTTAGACTTTAGATTATAAAATATTGGTTTATAAACTATAGAAGTGGGTTTTAATTCACTTTTTTGTTTTTTTAGATGCTGAAATCAAAAAGTGGCAGATTAGAGCGAGGGGCCGTCCAACCAGGAAGCCAGCCCCCCCGCCACCTTCTGAAACACGATCAGATCACCCACAACGTGAACACCAGGAGCCACAAACCCAAACAGAGCCCAACCCCCACCAGTTCCCCCTCCTTGAAGAACAACGATAACCACACTCCTAAGAAGTCCTTGTCTTCTCTCCTGCCTCAGCCTCAGGAGCAGAAGAAACCCCTCCTGGCCTCAACCAACGTGAAGATCATTAACAGCCCCCCCACTGAAGATGAACACTTCAAAGATGGAGAAAAGATCTACGCTGGAGCCAAGTTCAGCGAGCCCCCCTCACCCAGTGTCCTCCCCAAACCCCCCAGCCACTGGATGGGAGAAAACCAGCCTCAGCAGAGCAACCAAAGCCGGGAACTGATGACCGTGCACCTGAAGACTCTGCTCAAAGTTCAGGATTAACCCTCAGAACCTGGAGTGTCTGTTTGGAGCCGACCCTCACAGAACCTGGAGTGTCTGTTTGGAGCCGACCCTCAGAATCTGTGGTTTCTATGGAAATTAATCAAGAATCAATGATGAACACAGTTTGGACTTGAACGCTGCAATTCTGTGTGGGTTTTCAACACTGTGTTACTGTTTCCTTCGTACAACATGCTGCCTGCACGTGTGAACACTTCGGACACGCTGCGTTGCTGCTTGAAACTGACTGACATGCCGTGCACGTCAGCTCCTTGTCGTCTGTGTCCAGATGTGCGTCCAGATGAACGTTTGTGTGTTTTTGCTACTGAATGGGGAAAACGGTGCGTTTGTTCCAGCAGCAGCGCAGCCGCTGTCTCACGTTTGTGCAAAGTGATGACGGCGCTTCGTTCATGTTTGAAACGGCAGCCATGTTTGACTTTTTTAAAGACCTTGTGTAAATGTACAGAATATATTGTAAATGTATATTTCTATTTTAACTCAGATTCTAGTTTTGTTACTGAGAATTTAAACAAAGTTCTTTGTGAGCTGAAGCACTTTGTTACGACTCCTCCGGTGGATTTAAGAAACTTTTCTTACGACTTTGCACTGAAATCTTAACTGTGGAATGCCGGGACGCTGAACTTTGAACTCCACCAGCCGCTTTGACGACTTCTTCAGCCCACTTCCAGTTCCTGACTGGGAACTTTGCAGGATGCCTCAGATATTGGCCAGAGGCTGAAGGCGCTGGTCTCCTCTGAACGTGGACTGATGGCGAGCGTGCAGAGGCTGCTGAAGCCTCGGTGAACCGAGGATGAGAAGATGTTTGAAAAGTTTCACGTAAAAGCTGCTGCTGCGGAAAAGCTACTTCCATCCGTCCACGCAAAGTGCTTTTTCTTTTACGACTTGTTTTGCACTGATTCAGGACGAGTCCACATGAAGCTGCTGAAAACAGGCTGTTTTTTCTTTTCTCTAAAACTCGCCCCGCAGAGTTAAAATATTTTAACCGTTTTTGTTTTCTTTACGAGTCGTTTAAAAATATTCAAACACTACCTTCTGTATCGGTGCTGATCTAATCAGATGTCAGTTAGAAGGAGCAGAGCACTGAAGGTGCGTCTCGCTCAGCTCAGCTGTTCAAGACGAGTTGGTTAAAAGAAAAATCTAAACTGAGAAAAAGTGAATTTTCCGTTATAATTTATATAACTCATAGAGTCTGCAACTGATGAGCTCTGTGGCCATGTTGTTAAAATCATGACCTGTCTGTGTGTGCACGGCTTGCTGTGATCGTGCACTTTAGTTGTTCTGCTCAGCTCGTTTTGTTCCCACCTTGACCTTTAGAAACTGAAGATGGGCAGATGTGAACCAGCTGTTTAATAATTATTACTTATTACAGCCAGGTGGTCAGATCTGAGGTGGGTGCGACGCGTTGGAGACACTCGAGATGATTCTGTGACTGTTCAGAGAAAAAAGTTGCACAGATTTTTGGACCATGTTCAGAACTCGCGCGACAAGATGTTCCGCCTGCGTGACCCACGGGAGGAAGTTGAGAATCACGTGAAAATGACAAAACATTTTGGAGACTACCTCGTCATTATTCAGCTCGTCACAGCGCGGTGACATCCCACCTTTAGGTCACTGATGGAGAAATGATCCGTTTGTAAAATCAGCACTTTCAGCTCTTTAAATACCTTTTTTTGGTTTATGTCATCTTGTAACTGTATTTAAATATATACTATATTATTATGTTTTCCAGACTGAGATGAATCCGTTGAAGGATCTAAATCACCTTTTAGAAAACGACTAAATCAGCTCAGTGATAAAATGATGTCATGTAGTTTCATCATCATCAGCAGAAGTAAAGCTGGACTCCAGATGTTTTTACAAACGGCTTCATGTGGACAGTCCTGCTCCGTATACCAGACTTCATTTCACTCACCTCTTGACCTTCTTGTGTCTCCACTTCAACCTCTTGTTGTTTACAGAGTCTTCCACAGATCGAGTGTCTTTCCTTTTTCATTTTGTACCCCGCTTGTTTTACGGAGGTGCAGGCGGCTGCTGGATCTTGTTTTTCACCTGTGTCGCGTCAGTCTGATCGCAAGTTGTATTATTGTTGCACACTTTACATTTTATTGCAGTGTTTCACAACCATTTCACGCAAGGTATAAAAATGTGCTTTACCATATGGTAAAATTTTACAAAGAAATGAATAATAAAATAAAAGTAACATTAAAGTATTGGCTATCAACCTTTATGCTGTATGTGGATTCTTTAGAAGATAACGAGATCACTTTAAATCTACTGCAAGAATTAACTTTAGGCTCAAACGTTTTCAAGAAATGGGTGTTTCAGCCAATAAATAGTTGCAATGTTTGTGATGCCTTTTAAACAGGTCTCTCTTGTAAATGAGTCCTCGCGGCTCAATGAGATTAACCTGCCTAAATAAAGGTTGAATGAAACTGAAAACAGGAAACGTTAATTTGGTTTATATAGCACCAAGTCACAACAGAAGTCATTTCTGGGAACGGTGAAGATATTGCACTGACAGAAGAAGGAAATTAAAGTTATTTAACACAGAAAACAACATTCACTTAAGTTCACTATATCAGAAAATAACTTCTTTACAAATGTCCCAATGTTGTCAGTTTCAGCAAATATCTGCATGTTTTTCATATTTTATTTGGCTAGTTAGCGCCCTCTGGTGGTCAGATGGTAGAAGCTCACCTTGTGATCAGTTTGGCAGCAGGGCTGAGGAGGAAGATCATGTTTTAAACTCATGCTTTGATGTTTAATATATTGCATTTTGTATTTAGTAAAAGATGTTTCCTCACCGTCTTTGTTGGGTTTTCAAATACAGACTAAAAAAATAGCAGTGGAGCAAAATGCTATAAGAGAGAGAACTCTTTCTCTGCTGCCCCCGTGGTATAACAAGGAGTTTTCAGTAGTTAAGCTTTTATTTTGTAGGAGTGTAAATAAATGAAGAGATGAAAGAGCGGAGCAGAGGTGCAAACTGATCACCACCTGGTAGTCATTTGGATCAGATGGCAGGGGAAGCTGCTGGACAGGCCCGGTAGACAAATGTGTAGTGAGGGATTGCTGTGACCGTCTGGGAGAAGAACCCGTCACAAAGATCTTCCACTCACACCTCCAGGAGACCTTTAACGCATCCCAGCTGAGGCGGGGGACATTGAGTCTGAGAGGGCCGGGTTCTGCGCCTCAGATGTTGAGGTTGCTGCTTTGAGCTGTGGCCGCAAGGTTGTTGGTGCTTCTGGAGATGGCCATCCTCCAACTCGGTGGTGGACACACCAGGTTATAGGCCGTCAAGCTGAAGGAGTGTTAATGGACCTTGTTGGCTGGTAGGACTCTGGAGGCAGCTGAGGTGTTCCAGAGGGCCAAGCAGTCTGCAGCCTAGGCTGGTGATGAAGCAAAAGCTTGGATGTGGGAGAAGTTCTGTGAGGCCTTGGATGGAGACTCAATCATTTCAGAGGAGTCTCTGGCAAACCATCAGGCGACTTTTTGCTCCACTCCCCTCAGGCAGAAGGTTGAGGAGCATTAAGTGTAGAACCACTAGACTGAGGAACAGCTTCTACCCTGAAGC
>JARVGV010000713.1:7723145-7733597 GCA_031762435.1 Hypsolebias longignatus
TTTGATTCATACTGGTCTTAAAAAGGTCTTAAAAAGTCTTAAATTTGAGTTGTTGAAACCTGCAGAAACCCTGAAAATGCACCTTCAGGACTTGTATTTTTTAATGTCCAGAGGACCGGATTTATCTTTTTTTGATTTTTCTACCTAGATTATTGAGCATGCATCAGGGTTTTATTTATTTATTTATTTATGAATCATATTCAAAGAACAGAACCATGTATTAATTTCTCAGCGTCAAACTTTTGTCTCCTTTTCACCAGACGCCGACAAGCTCTTCGAGCACGACCTGGGCGCTCTGAACATGGCCGCCCTCAACAGGCGCGTGGAAAGGGCGGGTTTACTGAGCAACCTCGGGCCCTGCTGCAAAGCCCTGTGCGCTCGCAGGGACTTCGCCATCCGCCGGCAGCTGCTGAAAAACGAAAAGGTAAACGCACATTCATCTCGTCTAATCAACGCAAACGTGACGCCACTTGTTTAGCATCTTTTCTTCTTCTAGGGCCTAACCAAGCAGTACCCCACCACACCCCTGGTGGACACGGAGCTGCTGCAGATGAGCATCCGTCTCTTCAGAAAAACCATGGTTAACCACAACACGGTCCCAGAACGGTCCAGTAAAGGGTCGGCTCCAGAAGCCAAAACAGCCGAAGCTAATAGTAATAGCAAGCAGAGCACAGCTCAACCAGAGGTGTGCGTCTCCTGAGAGTCAAACTTTTCACTTTGTCACTCTTTACTCGCCTTTATTTCATTTTTTGTAATGATTTTTTTTTTTCAGTCATAAGAATCAAAACCATAAAATCTGCATATCTTCGATATTTGCTGTGTTTGCTCTGTCGTTTTGTCTGGAGCCCCAAAAAAAAACCACGCCTAACCGACTTTATGTGCGCACGGTCGTGTTTTAATGTTTTATCAAACGACCCGACCTCAACAGACTGATCTGGTTTTTGTATGTTGTTCTTGAAATGTACATTAAAATGGTTTGGATCTTCTTCTGTTATGGTTCTTTGCTTTCCACGTGAAATGATGGGAGGAAAACGCAGTCGTCGTTTTTAAAAAAAAAAATTTTTTTTTATTTTTTTACTGCGGGACTTAAAAAACAGTATTTTCTATAGAAGAGCGAAATATCAGATATTTTCCTGTCCACAGAAACATGAAGGGACTTGTAAGGACTTTTGTTGTACGTGAATTTTTTTTACTAGTGTGTGAGGTTTAGTACTGAGTGGCTTGGCAGTGTCGAGCGAGGAGCACCAGAACATTTTTAACGCCGCCCTGAGAGGACAGACGGCTGCTGAGGACAAAAAGAATCCGCACTCGCCTCCAGGATGTTTTGACGCTCGACTCGTTTCACACAGATGATTAAACAGCAGTCGGTCTGAACAAAGAAACCTTTGGATTCAGCGCGACACCCGCTTCACCACCTGTCTGTGCCACAGTTATGATTTTTAAAAAAATAGAAAAGGGGAGGGATTTGTTTCTGACCAAGCTGCCTGGTATTCCGACCTGAAGGGAACAAATTTATGTGCAAATTGGATTTTGGTGTGTACAAGTGAATTTTTTTTTTTTTTTTTAACTGTAATAAAGTTGAGTGAAAACCAAAACACAACATCCATTATCTTTAACCTGCATTTTCTTTTTTTTCGGGTCGCTGGTGTCCATATCCAGCCTTCGCTGTGCGAGAGGTGGGGGACACCCTGGACAGGTCTCCATCACAGGGACACACAACTGTTCAGTCTCACTCACACCTAGGGACAATTTAGAGTTACCAGTCAGTGTAACATGGATGTTTTTGGTGTGTGGGAAGAAACCGGAGTACCCGAAGAAAACCCATGCGGCATGGAAAGCATGTGCAAACTACCTAGAATGGCCCCCGGCCGGGATTTGAACCGGCGACATCGTTGACAGGCAACAGCTCTACCAACTTTGCCACCGTGCCACCCCAAAACAAAGGTGTAAAAACAAATTTCAGCATTTTTATGTTAATTTTATGTGAGGTTAAAGTTGTACAACTTGTAGCAAATCCTGACTCGTTCTACAAGGTAAACTCAAGCGTTTGTGTGTCTGTTAAATAGGTGTATATATATACTGTATATACATACTGTATATATATATATATATATAGGTGTATATTCATTCAACCTTTATTTAGGCAGGTTAATCTCATTGAGCCTCGAGGACTCATTTACAAGAGAGACCTGGCTACAAACTAAGGATGATGACAACATTAACAATACAGCAATAGATTTTCCTTGCACAATCAACAATAGACATTCACAGAGTGAAGTACAGATTTTTTTTTTCACAAGTTAAAGCAAGATGTCAAAAAAGTTGCTAAAACAGTATTAAAGTATATATATATAGTATACTGTATATATATACAGTATTTATATGTACTGTATATAAATAAATGTATATGTGTGAAATGTGTGCATTTTTGTTTTAAGAATTCAATTAACTGAGGAACCAGCAAAAAATAAAATAAAAAGCAAATAATGAACCTTCATGAAATCAAAGTAATTTGCGTTAAAAATAAGTACAGATTTTTATAAATTTTGTAGAAAGGTAGACTTTTCACAAAAAGAATTTGATTAATTTAGCGTAATATGGAAATACTTATAAAAAGGTGTTATTTATAACAACTTTTTGTTAATTTACAGTCATTAAGAAAAATAAAATCGTATAAATCAGCATTTAATTTCTTTACCGTTTTAGCTTCTCTTCAAACTGTCACAACACAAAGCACTCAGAACCATCGCTTGTTTATGCGTTTGTCGTAGAGGGACAGTTTTTTTGAACGGACTCATTTCCTTTACCCACAATCCTCTCCCATAGGTCCGTCCTTCCGACTTCCGCCTCAGCTTCGAGCCGAGGTGAGTGAATTTTTCTGCGAGAAAACCTTCCTCAATCTAGCCCCATCCTGTCCTATTGAAGGCACAAACGGTCGCAAACTATCTGGAAACGTGCACAGAACCGTTCATTAATGATTTATTTGTGTTTTTGAGACGGATTAATCTTTATTTTGTTAAAAAAATTACGTCCGCTCGACAGTTAGCATTAGCACGGCTAACCTGAGCTACCTTTTCTATCCGGTTTTGTTATTCCATTAGTGAAACGCTGCAGTCAGCTCAAACAATTGAATATTTTTTTTAATTAGCTATTTTAATCTTATGTTTTGTACGTTAGCTTGCTAAATAGTGATGGTGCAAACTAGTTTTATGCCAACTAAGGCTTATCTTTCAGTACTACTACCTGTCCACTAAGTGAGCTGCAGCTTAATCATTGAGCTTTGGTTCAACTCACTTATTTATTACGTGATGTCTTTTTAGATGGCCCCAACCAAGAAAGGAGAGAAAAAGAAGGGGCGTTCAGCCATCAACGAGGTGGTGACCAGAGAGTACACCATCAACATCCACAAGCGCATTCATGGAGTGTAAGTACAGCCAGGACAACGAGAAACCTTGTTTTACTCCTGAATGCTTTTCCTGACACTTGTATTTCCTTGGATCTGCGATTCTCTTAACTTAATAACTGCCTTGTCATGTCAAATTAGTAGTGTCAACAAACCTATAAATGGACACCAAACGCCCTCCTAACCCTGGTTGAAGGCGATGGTTTGATTTGTGACGGTTCTGGACATTCACTGCTGAGAAAATTACCACATGCGCTATAATTTTGACTCCTCTTCGCCATACAACACAAGTTTTAAGATTTAATTTTTGTTTTTGCACCGTTTTCCCTCCTTGCTAGCAAAACCTGTATGGACGTCACCGGAAATGCTTGACTACCCATAAGGCACCAGTTTCCTCAACTGTTCTCCAACACAGCTGACACCAACTGAGTACCAGGCGTTGTAGTTTGAGAGCCATGACCTTAGCTGGTGTTAAAATCATTTTCAGACTAATTGAAGCAGATGTTCTGATTGTAAACATCTTTTCTGTATTTAAGTTTTTCCTTCTGTTTCACTAAAATGGGGGGGAAAAAACATTCCATGCAAACTGAATCTTTATGTATGAAAAGTAATATTAATGGCTGCATGTTGTGTTTGTGTATTATGTGCTATAAATAGCTGTGGTTCTTTTCTGTCTTTAAAGCAGAGTTTGTATGATTGAGCTCATTAATGTAAATGACCAGTTTCCTTTGTGGCTTTGTTAGAGTCTCGCAGTAAAATCACACGACACAGCGTTCTTTTCACAGATCAGAGAGCAGGTTTAACCCTTTTTATTTATTTTTTTTAGCTTAAATGCACTCTCTGAAGCTGACCAAACTGAAGACAAAAAAAAAAAATGACGTAACGTTTTGCTCATGCTTCCGAAAACAAGTACGGCAAGCCGGCCGTAGTTAGCTTGTAGCTTCACTACTTAGCTCTCGAAGAAATGACTTTAACACCACTTACGCACAGTTGTCAACTAATTAAAGTAACGATTAAATCCGACAACTCTTAATTTTTCATCAGACTCAGCATTAATGCTGTTAGCCAGTAGAATACAGGCTAAATGTCGATCGTTTCTACCGTGTTCCGTTTATACTGCGCATTCCTAGTTTGCGCACCTTGTGTATCTACTTTACTTTCTAGCTACCGGTAGTTCTTAGAATCCAAAGTACAGATATCCTATTAAAGTATATTTAGTAGCAAGTAATAGTTTGTTAGTCAGTGTTTCCCATATATATCTTGCCATGGCGGGGCGCTCATATCTCGTCTGT
The DNA here is from genome assembly GCA_031762435.1 of Hypsolebias longignatus. Lineage (NCBI taxonomy): Eukaryota > Metazoa > Chordata > Actinopteri > Cyprinodontiformes > Rivulidae > Hypsolebias > Hypsolebias longignatus. The sequence continues at coordinate 7,727,841 of JARVGV010000713.1, forward strand.
GGTATTTGTCGTGGGGTGGATTCATCTGAGCCAGCTGCGCGTTGTTTGTACTGACAGTTTTGAATGTTTGTGTGTGTGTGTGTGGGGGGGGGGTGTCAGCACGAGGCGGAAGAGGCTGCCTTTAGCTAGCGCACCTGTATTGCGAGCCACTAGCTTATTAGTGTTACGTCAGTGCCAACAGGTGGGGGGGCGAGGTTCGGTAGACGAGGAGCTCGGTATTGTTGACGGGGTGGTGCGCCCCGCTTGCATAATGGTAGGGGAAACACTGGTAGTACATGAATAGTGTGTGCAGTATTTTAAAGGCTGGTCAATTTAAATCAAACTGCGTCATGAAATAAAACCTTTTCTCATGGTCACAGGAACACCTTACAGATCTGAGGTGACGGGTTAGAAGTGGACTGCACGTTACTTTTTGTTAACTAGCCCTGTTCAAACAAATTTCATGACACTTGGACCAAACGTGGAATTTAAAACAGCATCAACCAGAACCAGTCAGATAAATATGATTTATACAGCATGTATGAATTTGTACTTCACGCAAATAACATTAGCAGGTGTGGTTAAATAAAACAGATTTTTTAGAGCAAGCTAAGGAAATGTTCTGGAATTGCGTATATAAAGAGGTTGATCGCTCGAGGTTACAGAATTTATTGATGCTCTTAGAAAATAAATTTTATAATTTGTGCTTTGTTTTTGCAGGGGGTTCAAGAAAAGGGCGCCCCGTGCCATCAAGGAGATCCGCAAATTCGCCGTGAAGGAGATGGGAACCCCTGATGTTCGCATCGACACTCGCCTCAACAAGGCGGTGTGGAGCAAAGGAGTCAGGTCAGAGGGCGCTTTTGATTTGAGAGAAAAGCTAGCGGTGCTGCGGGAGGCTCTGCACCCAACCTTTATACCAGAAAATGTCCCTTTTGAGTCCAGTCATCTTAGTTATGTATACTTCAAGGCAGTGGTTCCCAACCGTGGTCCCTGAGGAACACCGTCCTGCACCTGGTTTGATTTAATGGGTGATTAATGGGCTTCTGCAGAACTTGAAGTAATTAAATGAATCTGGTGTGTTGGAGCAGAGAAACAACTAAAACTTGCTGGATGGTGTTCCTCAGGGGCCATGGTTGGGTACCACTGCTTTAGGATTTGGTGTGTGGGAAGGACACAAAAAATATAAAATGGAGGTTTTAAACAAAACTGATTGTGGTTTAATCGTGAGTAACTGTGCGACAGGAACGTGCCGTACAGGATACGTGTCCGGCTGTCCAGGAAGCGAAACGAGGACGAGGATTCCCCCAACAAGCTCTACACGCTGGTCACGTACGTTCCTGTCACCACGTGCAAAGGTAAACCTGCCGCCAACGTAGAGTGGAATCATTTCTAAAGACAGTAAATAAATTTAATCTTTTTTATCCCCAACAGGTTTGCAGACAGTCAACGTTGATGAAAACTAAATTTGTCCCCTCTGCGAGTGGAATAAATGGAAATAAAAGAAGCTCTCCTTCTGCGTGGTTATTTCTGGTTGGTTTGTCTTCCTGTGTTCATTGGGGTTTGTCTGCGACGAGATGTTTTCTTTTTGTGATCCTTCAAAATGCTTTTTCAAATATCAACTTTGAAATTTTGTTTCATTTTCAAATACTTGTTATATTTTCTGTATAAAAAGTTGAGTACAGTTGTGTTGAAAAGAAAGCTCATAATCCTTAGAGAGTAGTTTTGAAAAGTATACTTTGTTTTAATCACTTTACAGAAGAAGAACAGCAGCGTCTGCATTTTACTGAAAAAATCTTAATCACTAAATTTAATATTTAGTTGTATAACCTCAATTTCTGAGAACTTCTTCACGTCTGAGTCAACCATCGTCTGGCACCTGTCCACAGGTGTTCAGGATGATTTGCCAGTGTTCCACAATTCCTCTGCATTTCCTGGTTTGGCCTCAGAAACAGCAGTTTTCACGTCTCCTCCACCAGTTTTCAACCAGATTAAGGTCCGGGAGTAGAGTTGGCCACTCTTTGACTCTGATTTTGTTGGTCTGGAACCAAGATGCTGCTCTCGCTGGTGTGTTTGGGTCTTGGGGTCGGTTCCTCCTTTTCACTTGGGAGTTCTGTTTGGACCTTCGTGAAAGCAGATAAAACAACATATAAATGTATAATGGTGTAAAATTATACTGTAATTTTATAATATCTAGTATAAAAGATTACAGAGCTTCGGAAGGGCGGGATTTCAATCTTGAGGGCGTTTGCGTCAACCTAACTTTAGTTGACAGGGATTATATCCAGTCACATTGAAGCTCGCGTTGTCTTGACCAGTCACCAACAGCAAGGCGGGTCATAGAAAAGTAGCGCAACTTCGTAGTACTGCGCTGGAAAAAAATGCAGAAGCTGTAGTTCGTCACAGCCATAGACAATAATACGTTTGGTTATGGTCATAGCAAGACAAAATACACTCTTGGACACCGCAATTAAAAATAGGTGGCGATTCCCACATATACAAACTTTGGAGTGACATGCCGGCGCGTAATCGCCACTGATTTCAGTCGCTCTAGCGGGAAAGACGACATCCTAGCGGCTCCATTTTAATCAGTGTCAAAAGTGCCGACTTTAAACTACACAGCAGTTTTTAACTCATGTTGATAGACCAAGTAAAACCAGAGTTATGATCAGTAATCCACGCTACGTCTCTTGACTTCTATGGTTTTAAACATCTGTTGGACTCCTGGCAAGAACCAGTGCAGACATGTTCCTGTTTTTGATTTTCTACATTTGTCTGTTTTGCTGCTTTGACATCTTTGTTTTAACTGGAAACACTTTTCCTTGGACAATCAGGGACAAAACACCCCCATCACCTTCCACCTTCACCTCTCACACACGTCGAACAGATAAACAACCTCCCACCTCTCTGACGCAGGCTCCAAGTTATTTGTCAAGCTAAAAAAAAAAATGTGGCAAGAAGAAGGAAAAAGACGCAGCAGTTGAATGGAGTTCAGCGCCATGAAGTCCCAGCGAGAGCGGGAGGGAGCCATGAGGTTTGAATGAAAGATTTGTGATATTTAGCGTGTTTAGTTTTATAATTAGGACGTACAGTAGTTTAGTTTAGTCAGCTTTAGTGTGTTTGCGTCAAAACAGAACCATGAAGGAGGAACCCAGTCTTCAGACCGGACTTTGGTGTTGCCAAGCAGGGGCGATTCTAAAATCTGACCTTTAGGGGTGCTTAGCCCCCCACTACTGACAGTCGCTCTTAACTTGAGCGGGGGGTTTCCTCCACCAGAAAATAAAATGGCAACCAAAAGGAAAAGTAGTGAAAAAACAGCTAGATTGTAAGGCGGTGTAGAAAACTAAAAACAGGAACACCGTGGGAAAAAAAATCACATGATGCTGCTGAGCTTGTTGCAGTGTTCATTCATGTTCATCTACTCACTCAGACTCATGTTCGTGCTACTGTTCGGCACATTGTTTTAATGCAGTTAGTGCTTAGTGTATTCATTCAACCTTTATTTAGGCAGCATTGAGCCTTGAGGACTCATTTACAAGAGAGACCACCTGGCTACAAATTAAGGATGATGACAACAGCAACAATACAGCAATAGATTTTCCTTGGACAATCAACAATAGACAATCATAAGAGAGAAGTACAGATTTTTTTTTTTCAGGCAAGTTAAAGCAAAGATGTCAAAAGTTGCTAAAACATACAGATTATGAGACAGATGTAGAAAATCAAGAACAGGAACATGTCAGCATTGTTTTTTTGTTGTTGCTATATTTAGCTGATGTTTTTCTTAGTTCATATCTTAGATCTGACTACTGTTGTTCTTTTACATTTTTATTGATGGATGTAATTGGGACCCTGAGTACATAATCTCGTTCTACCATGCACCACATGTAGAAAGGCTGACTTTGCGCATGCGCAATAAGCGTCGCCTCTGCGCGTTGACGTCACTCCGCCGCCAGAGAGCGCTGCTGGCCTTATTAGCAAGATGGCGTCAACTTAAGTAACTGTTCGGCTCGGATGGCGTCTCTCAGCGTCTGCGCCACGGTTTGTGCAGCTGTGAGGCAGTTCAAACCCAGCGAGATGGTAAGAAGAAGCGTTCACCTCGGCGTCGTGTCCGTTCTCTTAGCTTTTTGTGAACTTTTAATATGAAAAGACGGCTCGCCTACACGGAGAGCTAGCGTTAGCATTAGCCAGTTGTTAAAACGACACGACTGGAGTTTTGTGCTTGTGTGTGATGTTTTCCTGCGAGTTTGACGCGGTCTTTGTGCGTTTTAGTGGGAGCTGTTCTGGTTTCCATGGGCAAACTGAGGCTCAAACCATGCGGCACCACTGGCTGCTTCTCGGGGCTTGTGGCTGGGTTCTGCTCATCCTGATGTTCGTCAGCAGGTTCCTCAGCTTCAGAGCTGGAGAGGGTAAACAGTCCTTTCTTTTAAGTTCATCAGCACCGGCAGCTGGTCCACCTTCTTTATTGTCATTCGCATCGTGGTGCACGAGGTGGAACAAACTTGTGTACACTGAAAACCAGCAAAAATGTCAACTTTAAAAAGAAACTATACAAAGATCTAAGATGTACACTATAATGTATGGTATATTAAAAATCAGCAGCACAGATAAGTCACATCACCAATTAAAGTGTCATTACAGTGATTATCCTGGTTATTTGTGTAATAGTTTGGAAAATGAAATTGCTAAATCTGTACTTGTGTTTAAAAAAAATGATCAAATCTAAGTTGTTCACAAAATACTAAAAATTCAGTTTCATTGCATACTGTATTGTACTATAAATTTTTAGATAGGTTATGAAGTTGCTCTGTCTGTTCAGTTACTCATTGAGGAACATTGTTTGAGTTGATTGTGTTTGGAATGAGTTTGCTCTTTGTTTTGGGAAAAAGGGGGCAGATATAAAAAGAGTTTTTCTTCTTTCTGCCACATTTCATTTTGTTTTTTTTTCTCTTCATACTGCATGTAAATGTTATTTCTTATACTGAATGTAAAATGAATAAATTATTTAAACTAAAACTAGAGATTCATGAGCCTTAACAGCTTCAGGGTAGAAGCTGTTCCTCAGTCTAGTGGTTCTAGACTTAATTTTTATTCATTCAACCTTTATTTAAACAGGTTAGTCCCACTGAGCCACGAGGACTCTTACAAGAGACCTGGATTTTAACAAAGAGTGACGACAACCGTAGAAATTCATAAATGATTCACACTTTTTTTTTTTTTTCTGATTTTTTTTTTTACAATTGAAAACAGAGTGATAATTAAAAGGAGAAAGAAACATAGCAACAACAAAAAAGAAAACTGCTGGAATACAAGGCAGTGTAGAAAACAAAAAACAGGAGCATGTCTGCATTGGTTCTTGCGGGCCGGAGTGGGACTAATTTTCAGCCCTGGACTTTCAGCCTCAGAGTGGCCCACTTTGGATCACGACCAATTATTATTAAAATCATGCAATTATAACCTCACATCAGGTGCAATTCTAAAAAATAAAAAGTTGTAAAAGATAAAAAAAAAAAACAGTGAGCAGCGGCCCTGCAGCTCACAAATCAAATCAGACCGGCCCACCGGGAAATCTCCAGGTTGTCCCGATTGGCCACTCTGGGCCTGGGTTCTTGCCATGAATTTAGCAGATGTTTGAAGCCACTTAGAAAAGTCGAGGTCGAGAGCTTCAGATCTTTTTGTAAGATATTCCAGGAAACAGGAGCAAAGTAGGAGAAGGTCCTTTTGCCTAGTTCAGTCCTCACTGAGGGAACACTGCAGGTAATCATGTCCTGAGAGTGCACG
>JARVGV010000713.1:7754076-7769427 GCA_031762435.1 Hypsolebias longignatus
CTAAGTACGCTGTTGTTGTGTTACATTGAAAAAACGTGTTTAAAACGACGTTTACGGCCGCCACGTGGGTAGCGCTCTGAGTTACGGCCGAAAATCCGGAGTTACGGCCGCCACGTGGGTTAAGCTCAGACTTACGGCAAATCGAGTTACAAACGCGCCGTAGGAACGGAACCCGTTCGTAACTCGGGGACTACCTTTATAGGATGTTTAAGAGATCCTGGTCAATAGTCCCGTATTGATTCATCAGGTTATCAATGAGATGCTAGTGCATGGATGTATAAATACCTGGCTAGATATTGTACATTTACTTAAAAACTGAAGAAGTATTATTACTTTTATAGTTCTGAGAGTGTTTGCATAAGTAAAGGCCCTTGTGTTGCTAATATTCAGATTGGATGGCGCTACTGACCCCAGCAGCAGTGCTGGTCTTGTCTGCTTGATTAATTAATGCCTGTTGGATAGAGCTCACTTGTTAAGCTTGGCTTCTGAGTGGCCATGCAGCTTTTAGGTCCATATCCGGGGGTGTTGAATGCCTTGCTTATGTTATGCAGCAACCGGGTCCGCGTTCATGTATCGCGTCCAACTCTGTCAGTCGTCTGCGCCGAGCACGCCCTGAATCTGCTCTCGTTTATATATTCTGACACGTAAAACTCGAGCGTGATTAGTGAATCCGAGGCTGCTCGGCCGCATTGTTTCCGTCCGTCACAGTGCGTCTGTTTTGTCCTCGTCCCCCCACCCACAATGACCCTTAACTCTTAATTGGTGTCACAAGACCCGCAGTGTCCCCTGACTGGGCGCACAGCCCGAACAAAACTTTCTGTGTTTGTCTGTGTGTACGTGTCCGCTCACTGAGCCGCCTCACTGCTACTAGTGATGCCAAAATCAAACGGACTCTCCTGCTTTACCACATTTTTATCCTTTTGTAACATCTGAACGACGAAGATGCATCTTCCATTTGCATCCAAAGCTTCCAGCTTTAATGCAGTGGGCTTGTTTGTAGATTCTCACCGTCTGAACGCTGCTAAACTGTTAATTCACTGTCCAATCGTACGCGTCTTTACTCCTTCAAACTGCCGCACTGTGATCAATAGATCACTCACGTCAACCAGCCTCTTGGTTCAGACTTCGTGAGCTTTTCTGTGCCATCTCTTCCCGTCCGCATATAATTCTGGCCTCCCTGCATCGTCATCCTCGCTTCTCCAGGGAGGCAGCATGTGAGAATTGGGTCAGTGTGCTGGATGCAGCAGCAGGAAGAAAAAGGCTTGGAGCCAGGGGCGTCATGTGCTCCTGCACATGTGGACTGATCACTTCTTCATCTGATGCACGTCGGAGAAGCTGCAGAAAAAGTCATGAAGCAGATTTGTGAACGTCCCAAGATGCACGGACGGCAATTTTATGTCCGACCACCAGTTCAAACGTCACCGCAGATCTTCATGAGTCTTGATGATGGTGGGGGGCATCCACCCCGTAATGTCACATCTCCACCCCCACCTCAAACACTCTCCAGTGACCTTTTGAGAAACCACCCTGTGGCATCCAGCAGTTCTGTCTTTCTCTCAGCGTGATGTTATAACATGAAACCAGGTTTGTTTTGCACCTGCTTAACAAACCTGCAGCCAAAGTGGTTGCCCACTGGAAGTCCTGTTTGTACCGTGATGGCACTTGAAACCCGTTTTCTTTAAGTTGCAGTTGAGCTGTTGTGTTCTTGTGAAATAATAAGTTCATGTTCTCCAGCCACTCTCTCATCAGCAGGTTTGTTTAATACAGGGTTGACCAAATGTTTTCATACGTGGGCCAAACTATCCAGATGAAGGACAAGTGGGCAACAAAAATGTGAATTTAACTCTCGACGTGAACAATATTTTGGAGAAAGGACAAAAGTTTACTCATTTTAGTGGAGAAAGAGTTTTAAATTGTTGTACCGGTAGGTCCAAAACATCAAAAGCCTCATAAACACTTTATATTAAAAATTATTTGATTTGTTGGGTCTATGTTTGCTGTTTTCTTGTGTTTTGAAAGTTCATTTTAGTCTGTTCTCAGCAACAAAAGTGTAACTTGAGTACCGTATTTTTTCGCCCTATAAGTCACAGATTATTTTGTATAATTTGCATGCCCTGCAAGCGACTTATGTTTTTTTTTCTCCATATTTATAAACTGATTTTTGGCTGCGATACGACCGTTTCCATTCATTCTGACTGAAAATATTGAACACCGCCATTTTCAGCCGCTAGATGGCACTCGAGTAGTATGGAATGCCGTTGTCATTTAATAGGTAAAAGTGGCAATTAATGACACAATCGGCTTGCCATAGTCTTCCACCTTCGTCCAGCTCGCCTAAAGCAACTGTCAAATCGGCTTCATTTCGCTGCGCGCCCTGGCGAAATGCAGCTAATTTGACCATTGAAGTGCATTTATTAAGTAAAAGTTCGACTGAGACACAGCTTTGCTATAATTTTGAGCAAACAAATAATTATTTTTAAGTGTTAATCTGGTTAAAGTCCTCCCATGCAGACTCTCGCAGCCGTCATTTCACAGCCAATCGATTTTTGGCCCAACACCGGCCCACATTTCATGTCAGCAGTGACGTTTAATAAATGCAACACGTCAGCGGTGACGTATAATACATATGACGTATTTCTTTATTAGACTTATTTGGACTGATGCGACTTATGACTGTGCAACATGTACGGCTTAAAATATGGTATGTGTCCTTTTGAAAGGGGGTCAATCAGCCTTTTGGACCTTAGACCACCCAAAAGGCTGAAGTTCAGAAAAATCGTCCAGCTGTCAATCGTTACAACAGATTTATGAAAGGTTTGATAAAGTTGATCAACTCGTATGCAGATGATACCACTTTATATTCTCGCTGTATGATAATAAAGCTTATTCTGATAGTCATTTAAAAATGTCCAGTTTCCCTCTTGATCATTTTATCAACTGCAACATTTAGCCAAGTTTTATAAATCATTATCCAAAAGTCTCCTTTCTGGTAGAAATCATTAAAGGTTTACCATGAAGTAAAAATAAAAATATTATAGCCAAAGGTTTGGATTTTGTTTAATATTTCTCATTTTGAGAATATTGTTTTTCATCTATTTTGCTGTTAAACCTAAACATTATATAAAAAGGATTACCAACTAATTTTCAGAAAGTCTGCATCGACCTCTTAAGCCCGCTAGCCAAAATAATACCATTCTTAAACTACAGCTGTGTGCTGCACAAGATCACTCAAACGACGACCGCAAATGGCCCACGGGCTGCACTTTGGACACCCGTGCTTTAAAAGCAAACTTTATCGCCTTTCTGGTGCTGAGTGAAATGTCTCCCCAACGGTAATGATGGAGCTCTCACTGAAGCCGACTTTTTGTTTAAGGTATTTTTTTTGTTAATATCTCTGGCTCTCCAGGCTTTTAAGCTTTCCTGTGGTTCAGTGGTGAGCTGGAGAACGGCCAGCAGCACATCTGGCCCTGGTTAAGAGAAGCTGTGATGGAGGACAGGGAGGCCTGAGTGATAACTCAGATAACCCTCCTCAGCCACGCCTAGCTGGCTGCTTCAAGAGGCTTCTTAACTGCAGGTCTCTGATCCGTGGTTTGCTTCTCAGGTCGCTATTAACGGCCATCAACAGAACATCAGGAGCAAATAGACATATAAAATGACAAAACACTGAAATACTCATGTGGATGGTGATATTTAAAGTAGGTCAAAGTTCATTTGAAAGATGAGTAACACTTTTAGAGCTGTTAGACCCAAAAGTATGTGACAAGAACTGGGACAGAGAGTTTAAAACCATGTTTCACAAAATATACCCTAACTGGTGAGCTTTCCTTACAATTTCTAAAGGTTAATTGGCTCCAGAGATATAATATATTGTATTGTCTGGCATATAAGTCACTTCGGAGTACAAGTAGCTTCAGTAAATAAAAAAAAAAAAGGCATAATGAAGAGGAAAAAAAAACATAAGTCGCTTTGACGTATAAGGCGCATTTACTATGCGTTTACTTAATGGTCAAAACAGCTTAATTTCGCCTGGGCGTCGCCATCCATCCATCATGGCCGGAGACGCTAGCTCTCAGGGCTCCTCCGCCTGCACCAGTTGAGTGAAGCAAGCACGTACGGGAGGACCTGCTGTTACTGTTCTTCAAAATTTAAAGCTTTGCGTTATGAATATGGGGAAAATACATATATAAGTCACAGGACTGACAGTTCTTTGCAAAAAAAAAAAACCCTGTGACTTATACGCTGAGAAATACGGTAATTGCTCTATTTATTTGATTGTTGATTATTATTGTTGTATGACTAACTTTAAACTAACCACATGGTGCTTATTTCAAAGACAATAAAAAATGAGGGAATAAGAGTTCAATAACTTAACTACAAACCAGCGCCTCTTGTGGTTTATTGTGCCAATAAAGTGCACGCTCCCTGATGTTTGGCATCACTGGGGATTGGATAACCATCCCAGATGCAAGGAAACAGTCAGGGTTTATGTAACGACAGATTTCCCTGCTAAAAAAAACATTTCATTCTAGGATTGAGTTCTCTCAAACAGGTCAGTTCGGCTGTTGCAGCTCTTATATCTGTTAAGGTAATAATCATATTTATCAACTATGATTAATTGGCACAATTAATTGCTTAGGTCAGAATCAGACCACAAGATGACGAGCAGAGATCTACTGATAAATATATATACACCACCACTTTCCTTTTTTATTTTTTGTCCATTTGTAGATTTCATTTATCATAATACTGTATAACAAATATATTTAACAACCCTTAGAAGATCTTTAAAATAATATCTAGTGGTGCATTCTTGCTTTAAAATCTGGATCTGGTTGTAGCAGCTGCTTCTTCATCTTCATTGTGCTACTTGTTAGTTCACAGGCATATCAGATCCACATTTTTTTTAAAGGGCCAAATCAGCTGATTATTAGGTCTGTATCTCTAATTAGTCGCTGTTTTTTTGAGAGAGTGTCTGTGGTCGTCTGACTCATCGGTCACAAGCCACCATGTGTGAACACTTCCAAGACCTCACCTTCCTGACTAATGGATGTGAAGGCTCAGCCAGTGGGCGTGAAGGTCCAACCCACTGACGCTGATTGACAGCTGAAGTCATTCTGCTGAAAAGTGGCATTATGAAATAAATAAGCTATCATGAAAAACACTATTATGAAATAAAATAATAAAAATTATTATTTTTTTCTTATTTCATAATGTTTTATTTATTAATTTAATTCTGAGCATTTTGGTGTTCCATACATTTTAGCGGTGAAAATTAGATGTGCTTACGGTATATCGGCTGATACCGATCCCAAACGTCTACGTCTGCTCAAATTGTCGTCCCTACCGATTTATCGTTCAGGCTCTAGTTTGTACCACACGCTGAGTTTCTTGTGATGGACATTAGCAGCACACATGATGCATGAACATGCCGAAGGTCTTGGGTTGACCTGTGACCTCTTCTAGTGGACCAGCAGTTCACGAAGAGCTGACGCCTAATGTCAGCCCCCGTGTTGTTGTTTTTTTTTTCTTCTTTTTTTGCAACGCTAACCTCTTGGATCAAAGCAGAGAGGATTAAAACGTCTGTAAAGTGTCCACTTCTAGGAGAGGGCCCCCCAAGCCTGTGTAGTGTTTGTTGTCATAATCCGTGCAGTTTCAGTCGACTGTGGAATGTTACGTTGGAGATGTTGGTGCTGTTGAGGCCCAGTGCAGATGCTGCATCGCTGTCCATGAGAAAAAGGGGAATGCCCCAAAATGTCCCCTGCTTTATCTCCTCTCAGGGTTTGTGGGGGGAGGGGGTGCGGGTAGAGGCCTCTATTTTGGTCCTTTGTTTATGTAAGGAGTGGCAGTGGGGTGTTTGGAGAGCACAGAAGCCTGGGAATGTTGCTCTTAACTGTTGTGTTTATTAATCAGATTTTTTACGTCTCTTCATCTCAAATTGTTGCCGTATAAAATGTTGCGTCGGTTAAATACCATCGGGGGTGGGGTTACACATGTTTTTACTGTTAACTGGTATATTTTTAGATTATTTAACCTTTATTTTTCAGTTCCCAACACACTTCAAACCTTAAAGATATCAAATTAAGAGAAAACATTAAATGCTGCTGTATTTGTTTTAAAACAAGTTTAATATTTTGTCAATTAATCAGTTGACTTATTAATTCAAACATGAAATACACAACTCGAAACAATTTGACACGTTCGTACGTTGATGAGACGCTTGTCTCCGTCTTGGAGGGTTTGTAATTGTTTAAAGTTGTCTTGTTGGACGCCGAGGGCGAGTTTGTTTACCGCGGCGTGTAGCCAAACGATCGTACACGAAGCGAGTAACGGTGCTCGACAGGGACGTGTTTAGAGAAAAATATAAAATTAGAAGAAATGTATAAAAACTACACATCAAATAGTTAGAGACAAATAATAAAAGACACATTATCAAGTGGGTGGAAACCTGTGAACTTTGTTTTCTTACTATTGAAGCGTTCACTCTGTTGTGATCCATTTTCCTTACATACGATTCTCGTCCCTCAGTTTTCAATTATTTCAACAAATCATGAATCAAAACGTTCAGCTCTTTCAGGACTATCCTGCTTTGACTTTTTGTATTGCTGCAACTTTAGCTTTTTGAAATATTTAGCCTTTTCTGGCATTTTATTTCTCATAGAAAATGAATTGAGCTCATTTTACATCTTTAGATGTGTTTACAACATTTTACTGCTCCTTTCACATTTTGTTCTGCTTCAGCTTCTTTCAGCTTTCTCCTGCAAATTTATACTTTTTCAGCTACTTTCAGCTGTTTATTCAGCTATTTTGTGCTCCTTTCAGAATATTTCTGCTTACTACATTTGTGTGTTTCTTCTAACTTCTTTCTTCTAATTTCAGTTTGTTATGATCCTTTCAGCTTATTTCTGCAAGTTTCAGTTTTTTTCTGCTATTTCAGCTACTTTCAGCAGTTTTTATGCAAATTGTACATTTTTCAGCCAAGTCCACATTTTTTGCACTCCATTCGACTTTTTCATCCTAATTCAGCAAAAATGCATTCTCTTCACTTCCTTCTTTAATTTCAGCTTCCTTCTGCTTTTTTAGCTAATTTTCAACTGATTTTTTTTTTTTGGCTAATTTCAGCTTCTTTCAGATTATTTCAACTTTTTGTGTACCTTTCTGCTTCTTTCAGACTAATTGGGCAAACGTGCTGTTTCTGCTTTCTTCTGCTAATTTAAGCTTGTTCTACCTGTTTTAGCTAATTTCAGCTGTTTTCAGATAAATTCAAGTTTTTCATGTTAATTTCAGCTACTTTCAGCCTCATTAACTTATTTGCTTTTTCAGCTAATTACACTATTTTTTTTAGTTAATTTCAGCCTTTTTAGCTAATTCTCTAATTTTTATGCTCAGTTCTGCTTATTTCAACATAATCCAGCAAATATGTTTTATTTATTTATTTATTTATTTATTTTGCTTTCTTCTGCCAACTTGGGCTTGTTCTTCCATTTCAGCATGTTTTTAACTAATTTCAGCTGGTTTTCAGCTGTTCTTCAGCAATAAGCATTTTCACAGGAAATGTAATTTGTCTAATTACCGTAATATTGAAACGAATTTGCCACGTAACGTGAACACTTGTTGTTGTTTTCTGCAGGGACGCCATGTCAAGACTGGACAGCTGGCTGCCATCAAAGTCATGGACGTCACAGAGGTAAACCTAAACAACGTTTTGTTTCAACAATAATGTTTTAGTGGATCCCTTTACAACTGGGCTCCTCACACGCTGTAAAGACATAAAGAATATTTACATTTTTCCTCTTCACCGTTGAGAAATGAGCTTTAAGTTGCATTTTGGTTGCATTTCAGTATTTACCACAAACTTTTTATTTCGATAACAGTCGATCAGTCAAGTCAAATTTATTTATAAAGCACATTTTAAAATAAAAGCTGTTAACCAGTGTGCTTAGCATTACACTCAATGGCGTTGATTTATTTAAAAAAAAAAAAAAAGTAATTAAAAACATTTTAAAAAAATTCATAAAAACACAAACATTGAAATACTAAATCCGATCACACTGTTAAACATCTGTGAAAGCAGGTGTGTTTTTAAAAGAGATTTAAAAACAGGGAGTGAAGTGGCCTGTCTAGTTTTGAGGTGGGGGATGGGGGGGGGGTGTTGTTCCAGAGTTTAGGGCTCACGACTGAAGAAGCCCAATCTCCTCTGAGCTTCAACCTGGTTTTTGGAACAGCCATAAACAGCTGATCTGATGATCTCATCACCTGAGAAGGAACATATGGTTGAAGTAGGTCAGAGATATGAGGGTGCAAGGTCATTTAGGCACTTAAAGGTCAACAGTGGAATTTTAAAATAAATTCTGATACGTACAGGGAGCCAGTGAAGGGAGGACAAGACTGGTGAAATATGCTCAATAGGCATGTAACGGTACACGTGGGTGTACCGAACCGTTTCGGTACAGCACGTTCGGTTCGGTCCACCTGCGTACCGTNNNNGCAAACAACATTTTACACACATTCTAGGGAGTTTATCAGTTAAAAAAAGTTAATTTTGGGTTTAGTTCCTCTTTAAAATCAGAGTCTGAAACCATCCAGAGATTTGTAACAGACTGCTTAAGATATGGTTCAAGAGAGTCAAGGTTTACAGGAACAGCGACAGCGGTAGAGCTAGGGCTAAACACAATGACTTCAGTTCTCTGATCGTTGAAACTTAAAAATTTGAAGCCATCCATGCCTTGATGTCATAAAGACAGTTTAATATTGGGTGACTTGTGCATGAACTACTGGGTTTTAAGGGCAAATAAATCTGACAACCATCAGCATAACAATGAAACGAAAGACCATGTTTCCTCAGGATAGACCCCAAAGACAGCAGATGCAGTGAAAACGGAAGGAGTCCAAGAATCGAGCCCTGCGGAACACCACAGGAAAGATGCGCTGAATTATATAAAATATTACCAACATTAACACAAAAGCTCCTGTCACTCAGATAAGAACGTGGTCAGTCAGTCCACCAATGAATGAACCCGTCCATTAATCCATCATCTGGCGCTTGTTCTGGAGTCCGTTTTTTTTTTGGTGGGGGTGGGGGGGGTGGGGCAGTTTGAGCAAGGAGGTCCAGACATCTCTTTCCACAGCCACCACTTCCAGCTCTTAAGGTGTTCCCAGGTCAACTGAGTGACAGTTTTTCTAGCGTGGCCTGGGTCTTCCTGGGGGTCTCGTCTCAGTTAGACATGCCTCCCTAAGGAGGTCCAGGGTCCATCATGACCAGATGTCTGAACCCTCTCAGACTCTGGATGGAGGAGCAGCTGTTGTACTCCCGAGTCTCTCCTGGAGCTTCTCCCCTTTCTCTACGGGAGAGTCCAGCTACCCTGCAAAGAAAACTAATTCAATGTACTTACAACTTAACTTTAAATTAACTTCTTTAATCTCGGAACTTGAAGTTAACTAAATGAAAATTGAGCTTTAAGTCATATTTTAAAGTCTGTTCTCTGGATAAAGCCCGTCATTTTCCGATGTCCCATTTTTTAAATTCTTTTGCCACAACTAACAGCCGTTTCATGTTGCGGTTTGGAGCTTCCTGTTCCCTGTTTTCAGCCACGCTTTGTGTCACAGCCTTCCACAGGAAGCTGACAGAACGCAGCGCCTCTGTCCCGACTTGTCTGCTGCCACTCCTCACATGAGGCATGAATCAGAAACTGGCTCGACTGATGATCTGAAAGACGTGTTGCCCAACTCTCACCTGTACGGTGTGACAAATCTGCAGGAGTGCCTTTTATGGCGTGGTGCAACCCACCCTCTAAATAAAGATCATTTCATCGCTAAAACGTATATTCGGGATTGTTGTCTAGAAACATGTCAAGAGCGCACCAGGAGGTTTTATGTTTTGTTGAAATTACTACATTTATTAAACATTCCCATTGTACACATGGTTATTACTGTTCAGTATGTTGAACTGAATCAACTTTACATGCAGCTGATACCGGTTCTGTGCCTTTAAGACAAAAATGAGGCGGTAATTTTTCTAGACAGCTGTCGTAAAAATAATTTTTAGTACTTGTGTATCATAGACTCGTCGTGTGTTGACATGACTAACTCACCAGACTGCATCATATATTGTTTTTATTTTGTTTTTAATGTACTGGCATCTAATTTATTTTATTTTTTTCTGTTGTCACATTCATTTTCCAAGTTTCTTTCAATGGTAGAGCCTCATTTAGCCCAAAACTAAAATGTTATTCACACTTTATGTGGTATAATAAGTTAATTCAGCTCCAGAGTCTAATCAGTTCTGCGGTTCAGTTTTCCCATACTGGGCTTTATCTGACCCAGATTCTCACATCCAAACACTCATCTCTGCTGTCTGACATCCCAACGACCAAAGATTAAATTATTTTTATGAAGTCCCTTCGCTTATTGATAAGAATTTACTACACACTAGTTTTATGTTGGGATTTATTTTTTTTACTCTGTTCAGCTGCACAATATACCGTAATTAACAGACTATTGAGCGTACCCAAATATAAGTCATACCCACAAAAAAAAGTACACATATTGGCCGCATTTGTCGATGTCACAAATGTCTATGGGGGTAGGGGGGAACTTTGTTTTCCCCAACTTTGTGACCTGTTCGGTAATTTCAGGTCAGTTTTTCCCCTACATTACTTACCGTGGCAGGGTGCTCATCTCTTCTGTGATTTTTGGCAATGGGGGGGAACACGTCTATGTAATGTACTGTTTGTATCAAAAGTTTTCGCGTTGGGGGTGGAGATGGCTCAGCGTGAGGGAATCTGAGCGCTACCTCTAGCTTTTTAGCTAACGTGCCTGTATTGCGTGCCACTAGCTTAGCGCTACGTCAGTGCCAGTAGTCGTCCATAGGGATAGGTGGGTGTTCAGTTCGGTAGGCTGTGCACTCGGTTCTGTTGACAGGGCGAGGTGTCCTGCTTCTTTAATGGTAGGATAAATATTGCAGGTAGTCTCACTGAATCACGAGGACCCCCCCCCCAGAGATGTGTATTGGGCACCCAGGTGTGACGAGGCCAATTGTTTTCTATTCAATTCAGAAATACTTTATTGATCCCAAAGGGAAATTAAATATAACAAATTATCCCTAGGTGTGATTGAGAGAGTGAATGGTTGTTTGTCTCGTTAGTCTCTTGGTGGCCCTGTGATGGACTTGCGTCCACGGTGTACCCGCCCCTCGCACAGTGATTGCTGGACATGGGCACCGGCGAACCCCGTGACCCAAAATGGAAGAAGTGGGTAAAAGATAAGGGATGGATGGAAATTAAATTTTGTTGTAGCTGTTATCCTCATTTCATTAAGAGATGCTATAGATACTGATGGCTGTAGGCAGGAAGGATCTCTTGTAAAGATCTGTCCCACAGCAGATCCGAAGAAACTGGCCGCAGATGCTGTCCATTTTGTCCACGTAGACTAGGTTGGCCTCTCGGTTCCTCCGGGCATCAGGACCACCCGAATGCTGGGCAGAAATCCTCCCAGAGCCATCTCAAGAACCTGAGTGGAAGCCACTCCTCCCAGCAGCCTGCCGAGCTCCTCGTCGTTGCCAACAGCTGGCTGCATGTGCCGGGGGACCATCCTGTCCCTCTTCTGTCACGAGTCGTGTGCAAGCTCGAGGATCTTGGTGATCAGGCACTCAAGCACAGCCAGCAAGGAGACGGGAATGCATCTACGGCACCTCCTTTTCAACTCATTTGAGAATTGGAGCTGTAGCTGAAATATTATTGGAGCTTTTGCGGTGTTGATCAGCTGCTTCTGGTTGTAAAAAAAAAATGTTGCCATGGTTACACATCATAACAAATGTCCAAAACTAAAAAAGTTTCAGTAAAAAAAATCCTTCCAGGTGCACAGCAGCCGATACCAGAGGAAACAATCATAGCAAAAAATGTGATTTACATCCAGAAAAAGAGGAACTAAAGTTTCCAAAAGCAAAATCTCAGAATGAATGTAACAGAGCTACTTCAACATGCAGCCACCCCAAGCGGCGTAGTCCTAGAACAATAGAATTTAGCGCCATGAAGCTCATTAGCCCATCAAAAAAAAAATAAATAAATAAATAAATAAAAAATCATAGCCGCAGCATTGTGTAAACCTCAGTGTTCAAAGTTGTGAAAAAAAGTAGCGGCTTATAGTCTGGAAATTATGGTAATAAATCATTGCGATATTCTACAATATTCTTGCAATGTCATGCGTTTTAAATACTGTGCGACCTTACTTGGACATATTTTGGCTTTTAGGGCTCACCAAAACTCAATAAATTCTGTATTTGATTCATTTATTACTTGTCATGTTTTAATAGAGTTTATATTGTCTGTAATCACTAAGAGAGATTCACTGATTGGTTTACACTTGATCTTTTCTAAAAAAAACAACAACATATTTTCATTAAAAAAGTCCAGTTAATAGCCCAGTAAACTGTGTGTTTAACTTGTCTTCTTGACATGTAGTAATGATTAAAGTGTGTGACCTAGTAGTAGAGATGAGTCCAGCCTTCTGTTTTCGTACCCTCACATTGTTTCTCTCCATTATCCTCAGCCTCCCTCCCTTTATCTTTCTCTCCGACACACATCACCGTACGACTCTTTCTTTCTCGCACCATGTGACTTGTGGCGGCGGAGCTTTCCCAGTCGGGAGTGTGATAACTCGACAGCTGCGCAGCAGAGAGCGGGCTTGGACGGCGCGGTGGTGGTGGTGGTGGGGGAGTCGGGAATGTGTCTGTGCTCAACAGAAAGGCTTACGTCAACTCAAACGAGTCATGCAGCAGCAGTATGGCCGCCTGCGCAGACAGCCAACTGCCATTTTGCTGTTAGTGATTACTGAGTGTAGCCTTTGTCCACATTTTGCTGCATGTTTGTTCTTTACGTCCTGTTCAAACTCTAACGATGTAAAGAAACAACCACTTCTCCGCGCCTTCGTTTTTAAATCGTCTGATCTCTTCAATTAGTCTGTCGCCGTTAATCACCGTCAAGTTTCTGTCTGGTGCAAGCAGGGAGTCGCGACCTTTCCCTGAAGAGTTGATAGTGGACGTTATTCGCGCTAAAGGTCATTTCCCGTGGCGTGGTTGTTGCGTCGGCTCGCCGAATTGGCTTTTATCGCTTACAAACGCGTCAAGTTCCCCATTTAACGTGTCGTTGGTGTTCCTCGTTTTGTTTATTGCCGGTTTATCACCCGCTCTTTCAGTAATCCTGCACCAGCAGGACATTCATTGCTATTTCGGCAGGAATTTTGGTTTCCAAACAGAAGATGAGGTCAGCTGGTTGCTCATGTAAACGTATTGCAGGTTCACCATGGATGTGACTTCATAAACTCCCAACGTGACTCAGCCATGCGTCATTAATACTCAAACAAAAGGATCGTTTGTCCGTTGACGAAATGTCTGCAGCGAAGAAGTCGTAGGCTTATTATGTGTGTGGGGGGGAGCAAGATGGCAGTAAAGTTTCACCTGGGTGTCGTCTCGTAGCTTGATATTGGCCCTGACCTGAGCTACGGCAGCTAATTAAATGAAATTGCACTCATTGTCAGCAGATAATTAACAGCAGATTTCTTCTGTTGGAGCGCTAACAAACATCCTGTGTTTGTGCCCCTGCAGGATGAAGAAGAGGAAATTAAACTGGAGATTAATATGCTCAAGAAGTATTCCCACCACAGAAACATCGCCACATATTATGGTGCTTTCATTAAAAAGAGCCCTCCAGGACACGATGACCAACTCTGGGTGAGTCCTCAAATCCTGTTGAGAATTTAAAAAGGTTTGGAGGGGGGGGGGGGGGTAAAGGCAGCTGCCCTGTTGTGATCTTTAAGTAATCGTATTCTCCTAAACTCTAACGTTTTAGCATATTTATCTTGTGTAGTGCAACATTCGGGACTTTTCTTCTGACGACTTTTCTGTTTTGCAGCTGGTGATGGAGTTCTGCGGCGCCGGTTCCATCACAGATCTGGTGAAGAACACCAAGGGGAACCAGTTAAAGGAAGACTGGATCGCCTACATCTCCAGAGAGATCCTCAGAGTGAGATTCTCTCTTTTTTTATGCCTCATTGCGATCAATTAGCAATGCAGCTGTCTTTTTGTTAGGTGGTTTAACTCTGATTTGTTATTTCCAGTTTCTCCATCACACCTATAATTACCAGCATGCAGAATGTTTTATTTGTATTTATTCATTTATTTCACATTTGTCTTTTTAGTTTACTTTGACTTGAAGGCCAAACCGTTAACACGTAAAGCTACCGTATTTTCTAGCGTATAAGTTGTCCCAGAGTATAAGTCTCATTTATTATGCTTCACCACTGACCCGTCACGTTTATTATAAGTTTATTCAATGGTCAAAACAGCTTAATTTTGCCTGGGTGGCACAGCATCTTCCATCCATCCATCCATACATCCATCCATCCATCCATCAATGTCATGCATGGCTAACTGTCCAGCGTTCCTCTGCCTGCACCAGCTGAGTGAAGCAAGCACGCACAGGAGGACTCGCTGTTGCAGTTCTTAGAAATGTAAAGCATCAGTCAAAAATTGCGTTATGAATATGGAGAAAAAAATGCTTCAACGTATAAGTCGCAGGACTGACAAGTCTATGCAAAAGAAACTGCGACTTATACGCCGGAAAATACGATAACTGTTTTGTTCTCCATCGTATTGCTTGCGTGCACTTACCCTTTTATTCATTCAGGGGTTTTTGAGCACTGGATTGTTCAAGTTGAAAATTATTCCAGTGACCAACTGGTGCACCTCTAGTTTTCATTTTTTATTTTTTAAAGAAGTCAACCTTTTTTCATCCAGCAACAGAGTTCACAAGATAAATTTCCTTGACATTTATCGGTCAAAACAAATTACTATATGGCCAAAACCCACTTTTAGAGCCGATGTTTCCAGGTGTTTAAACTTTCTGGAGGTCCTCTTAACGTCTTAACTTCCCATTTCAGTTGTGCACAAAATGCAGCACTAAACTTAGCATTAGAAATAATGAAGAAGAAGCTGGATTTTATCTCAAACTGGAGACATTTCATCTTTCTTTTTATAGCCCATATCTCATTTATACAGTTTTTGGCACAATCGTTAGAAATTATACTTTTAATTTGTAAAAGCAAGTTGCACTAAACAAACAGACACCCTCCCCCAACGCTAAAGATTTTATGTTAAATTCTGGACCGGTTAGATGGTTAGTCATCAGACTGCTGTATATTTACACCCTAACACCAAGAGGCTGATAATTTTACAGTATTGAATCTGTTACAAGTGTAACGAGTTGCAGTTTGCACTCATCTAAAAACATTTGCAGCTTTTTATTGTAATTATTGAAAATTATTTTATTTGTGTTGTTTTTTCCAAATGGTGAATTGGTT
>JARVGV010000713.1:7814332-7825852 GCA_031762435.1 Hypsolebias longignatus
CTTCTCTCCGCCGCTCGTTGGCTCCGTGTGTCCAGTGGAGGTCTTAGCTCTGCCATTGATTAGCTGCGCAGATTAGCGTTAGCCGTCCCGCCCGGACCTAAACACTACCGGAAGCTGCCAGACACTCGGTAAATTGGCTTAAAAATAATGAAAAATAATAATAAAGCTAATAATACATTATTTATAAAGCCATTTAAAACAACCACAGCTGCAACAATGTACACATGGAAAAAGTACGTAAAAAAATAAATAATAATTTCAAAATTTTTATCAATTATGATGCGAACGTAAGTGCGGAAATCCGTAAACCAGTGACGCCGTAAACCGGGGACTACCTGTATAAGGTCAAACTGCCACCTCTTAACAGCCTGAAAAAGGGAATACCGTCAATAGATTAATTTTTGAGCCCCACTTTGGGGCGCCAAAATTTAGTTGGGATTTTTTTTTGTGATGCATAAAATCGATATGTTCACCGTATTTACCAAGAAATATTGAACTAGCTGTTCAGATAAGGTGCTTGTATTGAAAAATATATTTTTATTTCCTGTGAATTTAGTTAAAAATGTAAGAAAGTTCACATTTTAAATGACAGTTTACCTATAAGTGATTAACTTCAGGTCATCACATTTACCCTGTACAGTATAGGCTTGGTGGTTATTTACAATTTGCTACCAAGATTAAATTAAATATTAGATTAAAATTGAAACTGTATTTCAAGAAAAAAAAATTAGGAAAATGGACACGTCATTTTGAAGGTTGGCATCTTGGGAGATCTCGTCAAAGGCTCTGAAATCTAAAATAAAACTAACCATTATTAAAACAGATAGGTTTCATTTGCATTAAAAAAAATAATTTCAAACTGATTTAAATTATTTGATAATTTATACATTTTACAAACATAAGAAGGTAAAGTTATTTACTGCTTTTTCATGATTTTGACCCAGTTTTTGTTTCTTCAGCGTCAGATTCAGAGGCAGGTTTTCCAACCTGTCATGACTTTACTCAGCACTAGTTATTTTTAAATGTCATATTTCAACATTTTCCGTGGTTGTAGCACTTAAACAGATTAGTCTAAGTAAAACTTCTTTTTTCCACATGTACAGTTTAAATACTAGTTAAATAAGCCACTGATATCTGTTTTATCAGGACGTTGAGGGTAACTGCGAAAGCCTCCAAGACCATGAACTATAGGGAGGCGGTCTGTTAAAGCCAGCTAAAGCCCAAAGGCTTCCTTCCTGTCCAGCGTTAAACACGTGCACAACCTCACGTGCAGTCACTGAAGGAGAACTTGAGTATCGACGTAGTGCCTCCTCTCTGGCCTCCTGGCACCGTGTGTCAGCGGGGCCGAGCGTGGGCCCAAAGTAATGCCTCTCCGTGGCATTTGTGCTTATGACACATCCAATACTCTGAACTATGTTCAGCTATTACGCATGATGATTTGTTGTTTTCTTGCATGCGTTCTTGTATTTAACTGTTGTCTCGTTGTTGTACAAAGTAGGATGTCTTTTATTCTGCTGCCTACCAGGGTTGCGCAATTAAAAAAAAAACTTGACGATGCCGTTGCACATTAACCCGCACGTCGTTGTCTAAACCAAGTATCGGCGTCAGAGTCGGCGGGAATTCTTCCGATTGACCAGAAACGTGACCCATGCTGCAGAACAAAATAAATGAGATTAGAGATTGAGGTTGCGTCCATAAAGATAATATTTACCGGTAGCAGTAATAAAACGGCACATTCTCTGAATCGTTCTTATTCAGATTTGTTTTCCATCGTGCAATTCGTTCCACAGTTTGTTTTTTTCAGCAATTCTTACAGCAAAACATTCAGCTCATTCAGGACATTCCTGCCCTGACTTCATTTTTGTGTAATTTATTTACTGAAGTGCATTATTTTGCTGTCTGCCATGTTTTAATCATTCAGACCTGTCCAGATCCTTCAAACCCCTTGAAGCTGTTTTCCACCGTTACTGCTCATTTCAGCCTTTTTTCTGCTAAGTTTAGCTTTAAAAAAAAAAAGCTTTTTCAGCTATTTTCAGATTTTTTTTTTTTGTAACTTATTCAGCCTCTATCTTTCTTTCAGGTTTTTCTCCAGTTCTGCAGTTTTTCAGCTGTTATTTTCCTGCTTTCAACAAATGTCAGCTGTTAGAATTCAACTCCCATTAACAGTTCAGAGACGAAAGCTTTTCAGCTGGTTTCAGCTTCTTCGGCTGGTTTCAGCTAAAACTTTATTTTTTTTTTAGCAGGAAATTGTATTCTCGTTATATTCACTACCTTTAAATTCAGGTTTTCTAACATCTTCAGAAATAATCATTTATCTTGAAGCACTTATTTATTGATATTTTTCCTCTGCACCTGGAAATCCCGTTGTATAAGGTGTGGCGTCATTGTGAAGTTCGAGGGTTTTGAATAAAGAGCTGGAACTCCTGATTTAATTTAAAAAAAACTTTTTAAACCGGTGCCATGATAAAACCAGCTTGTTGCCAGGTAACAAATGTCAAGGGTTTATTTCAAAGTTTTGACACAGAGAATTTCAAAATAATAGTAAACACTTCCTGATTGGACTCATTCTGCAGCACGGGCCAAATATAATGGTCTACGGGAGGGGGATTACCGTAATGTAATGCCGCCCAGAACGCCATCACTCTCACCGATAATGCAATAGATTTGCAATAAATTGTGCAGCCCTGCTGTTTACACCAGGGGTCTTGACCCTGCGGCTCTTTGAAGCTTTGATCAAATCTAACATCAAATGTAATCACTAAATGTTTATTTCAAAGTGGGTATTTAATTTTTTTTCCACGTAGGTCTGCAGAGTTCGTTTCAATTCTTATCAACATTTTATACTGTAAAACTAATTATTTTCTTTTCTTTGCCTGAATATATGTTCTTAATTTGTCCTAGAATGTAAAAATATCAAGAAATTTTAAACTTATTTTTGACCTGAAAAAAAGCCCTGTCCAACAAACTGATCATCAGAGCTGTCTCTTAAATCATACATATTGCAGACACCTGGTATGTGTGTTTGTATATTAATATATATACACAGTATATATTAATATACACACACATCTGTACTGATGAGTTCATTTTAATAGAAAAAAAAATTCACCTGTTTATATTTTCAATAGCCTTAACGGTGTGCGTACTTGAAAACTGTTGAGTAATTATCATTCAATAAAAACAATGAAATGATATAAAATGTGTTTTTCATTGCCAGCAAAGTACTTTTTTCTTTAATAATTTATTTTTCCCACTTTAAGCCAAATTACCGAAATTGCTGGTGTATAAGCAGCTACTTTTTTCTCACTTTGTACCCTGCAGTTTATATTGCAAGAGCGGCTAATTTATGTACTGTATTTTTTTCATAATAGTGTATATATTTTTTTGACAGGCTTCAGTTTCCTGCCGCTGACCAACATTTTCCTTTGACAAGAGCTGGGTGCTCATAGCTGTCCTTGAAAAGTGGTCAAAATAATTTTCATATGAAATCACGGTTCACTAAGCACAAAATGCTGACAATGAGCAGCTTCTCATCAGAATACTTTGTTTTAAAATTTAAAAGACAAAAAACTGACAGACGGCTCGAGCCACAAAGATAACGTTGTTATTCTGGATAACAGTTTACAATAGTCTGCTAGGTTATCTAAATGTTAGCTTGCTAACTAATGACAAGCAGGTTGGAGAACTAAAGAGAATTTATTATTGTTGATTCTTTATCAAATCAGTTACATAAACTTACCATGCTCTGTTTAGCAAAATACGCTACACAGTATTGCTCCCTGCTTTGGCTAAGATGAAAGTTAAACATAACGGGAATGACCGTGACTTGAAAGTAGTCTTCATGCGCTCTCTGCTGTTCCCAGTGTTTATATCAGTGCATAATGGGACAATTATCAGATACCAATATGTTCCCAAATGCCTATATCGATCTAAAATATCGCTCTACTGATATATCGGTCAGGCTCAAATAGATGGTTCTAATAGTTTACCTGTTCCTAAAGATGAATGCAACTTTTCTTTTTAAGATGGTGGCATTTATTTCCTGTGGGGTTCCACAGGGCTCGATTCTTGGACCCCTTTTATTTTCAAGATATCTGCTCCCTTTGGGGGTCTATCCTGAAGAAACGTGGTCTTTTCAGTTCATCGTTATGCTGATGATTGTCAGATTTAAATGTCCCCTAAAACCTAACAGTTCTTGCTCCATTCACCCTCTGTTAAAGTGTCTTGATGACATCAAGGCATGGATGGCTTCAATTCCCCCCCCCCCCAAGTTTTAATGATCAGAAAACTGAAGTCATCGTGTTTGACCCTCTACTGCTGCCTCTGTTCCTGTAGACCTGGACTCTCTTGAAACATATCTTAAGCAGTCTGTTACGAATCTCAGGATTGATTTAGACTTTGGCTTTAAGTTTAATAAACTTGGCAGAACTAGGACTAGCCATTAGCTCGTCAGTCCAGTCAGGATAAAACCATTGTTCTAAAACAGATAAAATTAAAAGTTCAGGACTTTAAACGTTACAACCAACTTAAACAAATGTTTTTATCTACATTGTAAATAAAAAAAGTGGCAAAAACACAAAGTGAAAATTTAAAACTTTTATTTGTAAGCCAAAGACATTGACCGCCTGCGCCTGTTGAACATGAACATAAAAAAAAAAAAAAAAAAAATGCACGACAGCTGGCACCATCATAAGACACAGACCTCACCAGAGGAGATGGGCCGGGCGGAACCACCGAGTCCGACTCAAACCTTACAGCTTGGATTGAAATCAGAAACGAGACCGGTTCCCCTCTGGCGAAGAAGTCAAAAACAAGTCTGGTTTTTGAGAACAATAAAATAAAAATAACTGCAGGAAGCACAGAAGCATCGTCTACCTGCCTTGACAAAAACAACAAACACAAAAGGCTTTACTGTCCCGTAATACTATTTAAAAAATAAAAAATAATAATCCACCAGCTGTCAAGTGTCACAAATTTTTCATCATCCTGTTAATATGAACCAAAAAAAAAAAAAAAAAAAAAAAACCTAACGCCATAAAAAATCCACATATTTACCGTCACAACAAAGTGGTTCTGGAGCTCTAATTCATAAATGTTGATGGGAATTTAAAAAAAAAAATTATTCTGAGGAGATTTCCAGTTTTCACTACAGGAACCAAAAAAAAAAACTTAATTTAAACCACACGAGGCCTAGTCTTTTTTTTTTTTTTTTTTTAAAGTGGTTCGGCGGCGGGACATACGCGCACGTTCTTAAACCCTAAAGCTTATCCTAAATTGACTCAACAAACGTCTTCGCCCGAATGACGAAGAGCAGCCGTGCGGCTCGGGGCGGAGCCTCGGCTGCTTTTATTCCTGAGGTAGGAGCTTCCGCGCCTGAAGTCCAGCCCTTCGATAACCTCGCTCGGATTCGAACTCGCGATCGACGGGGGCGAAGCTCGGACGCGGCCTCGACGCGCTCGTCCTTCGTGGACTAGCTTATCTTTATAACACTCTGACTTGAGGGAGGACCGCCCGGTGGCACAGATCAGCCTTTAACGTTCCCTTTGTTGCTACATTCATGCGTCAAAACTGCGACTCGTTGCTCCACGAACTTTAATTCGGTTTGCGGAGAATTTCTTGAAAATCGAAAAACGTAATAGATCGACTAGTAAAAAGCCCGCGGCGCCACTTTATATATAATTCTCTATATGTTAAGTTATAAACTGAGTTGACCTGTAAATCCCTCACCTGATTCGTTTAGACGTAACAGAAGCGCTTTGGCGCGTCCTAACACTGATTCCATTGAGCGAACTTCACTCCTCAGTCGTGTCCCGGGATTAAACCCGGACTGGAGATAAAGGAGCGACGAACGAGTCAAACAAAAGCGATGAAAACAAAAGAGTTTTGGGGAAACAAAAAGGGAGATTTCTATGGCCGTGTGCGCTCAATCCAAAAAAAACCAAAAAACATCTTTTTGGTTTGACGGTTTCCCGTTAAGACTGCGGAGGACTGTTCTGTTTGCAGCTCCGCGTCAAGGAGAAATTCAGATTTTCCGTGTGCGGAACAGGATTTTGGCAAAGTTGGACGAGTTTACCAGATCGACGGCGGGATTCGAAGACGCGTCAAAATAAAAGAAGCCAAAAAGCCGGAGTCGTTTGGGGTGAAGTTCAGGAGCTCCTCCTGGAAATAAAAAAACTAAAAGCGATGGCGCTCACATGGACTCGAACTCGTCGATGCGCTGCTTCGTGTTGCCCTGCCGGATCTGCCGCAGCGTTTTGTACTTGTCTCGGCCCGCCTTTACGTTCTCGGCGTGCAGCACGTCGTTCTGCGTCTTCTTGGTTTCGTCTCGGGCCTCGGCCAGCTCTGAGCTCAGCGTCTGGGTGGAGAGAAGACGGGAAGTTCAGGAGAAGGAACGAGAAAAACACGAAAGAGGGAAAACTGGATCACAAGCATCAAAGCTCGACGGTCTGAGTTGGTGCATCTTTTTCTTCTGCGCTATTTTCATTTGTTTGAAGCAAAAGCAAATGTTTTTCATGGTAATTTTTGTTGCTTTTAACCTAATTAACTTATTTATGGTAATTTCAGTTTGTTATACTCCTTTCAGCTTTTTCTGCTATTTCAGCTACTATTTAGCTGTTTTATGCTAATTTTAGCCTTTACAGCTAATTCCACATTTTTTAAAGCTAATTTCAGCTCTTTCCACTTCCTTACGGTAGTTTAAGTTTCTCTCTGAATTTTCAGCCCTTTTTTTAAAGCTAATTTCCTAATTTTTGTGTTCATTTCTTCTTATTTAAACAGAATTCAGCAAATATGTGTTCTTTCTGCTTTCTTGTGCTAACTTAGGCTTGTTCTTCCATTTCAGCAAGTTTTTAGCTAACTGCAGCCACTTTCAGATTCTTCTGGTTAACTAGAACATTTTTGTGCTTCTAACATCTTTCTGCTAATTTCAGCCGTTTAAGTTTTCATGGTAATTTTTGCTACTTTTAACCTAATTAACTTATTTATGGTAATTTCAGTTTATGTTCCTTTCAGCTTTTTCTGCTATTTCAGCTACTATTTAGCAGTTTTCTGCTAATTTTAGCCTTTACAGCTAATTCCGCATTTTTTATAGCTAATTTCAGCTCTTTCCACTTCCTTCTAAGCTCATTTCTGCATTTTCAGCATTTTTTTTTTAAGTTAATTTCCTAATTTTTGTGCTAATTTCTTCTTATTTAAACCAAATTTAAAAAATACGTGTTCTTTCTGTTTTCTTAGGCTTGTTCTTCCATTTCAGCACGTTTAGCTGTTTTTCAGCAAGTTCTTCTGCAATAAGAATTCACACTATTTCCTGTGAAAATACAGTTCCTCTAAGTTTTGTTTACTTTCAAAGTCCGCACGCCGACTTTAGCTCCCGTTTCACCCCAGACCCCGTCGTACCTGCAGCTGCTGCTTCACCCTCTCGTTCTTCTGAGCCTCGGTGACGCGCTCCTCCTCGCTGCGGAGGTCCAGCTGGCTGACGCCCTCGTTGGAAAGCTCGGCGCTGGCCTCCGCGTGGTTCTCGTCCTGCTCGTCGTGCTCGGCCTGGCCCCCCGGAGGAGCCGGCACCGCCGTCATGGCGGACTTCAGCTCCTCCTTGGTCTTCTCCAGGTCTTCCTGAGCAGTCAGAGCCTGCCGGGGGGAGACAAAGACATCATGCAGAGTCAGAAACAGCTTCTACTACCAAACCAAACATAACGTTGGGTCCAGTTCTTCGTCATGCTCTCGCTCACAGAACCAGATGATGGACCACCTGCTGACCTCATGCGCTATTCTCACCTGTGCACGATGGAATGGGTCAAAAAGGTTAAAATCAGGTAAAAGCACACCTGAACGACTGACAAACCTGATTCTGTTCAAGACCTAATCTCTGTTCGAAGCGGAAGAAGTTTTCAAAGTGAATCTAAACGTGTCGGACATGTGCAACATTGTTTTTCCACTTCCTGTCCGCCATCATCTCGCTGTGCGTTAAAAGTAGGACGTCCCCGCGAACGCGTCGGGCTTTCTGTTGACGGTCAGAAGCTGAAACAGACGGTCCTTCTTCCATCTTGGAGGATCATCTGGATCATCGTGTTTAATGCTCGCTACACAGGTTCACTCAACATCTGTCCAGTGGGTTAAAGGGTATTTTGCTAACAGACACGATGAAGAACGGGGTGTACCTTGTGCTGCCACTCGGTGGCCTCGTCCTCCTTCTTCCTCTTGGCTTCTTCCAGAAGAGTGATCTTTGCCGTGAACTCGGCCAGCTCAGAAGCCTGGAGTTAAAACGTGCATCGTGTAAACGCTAACGCACACCGGAGTAACAACATCTGGCACACCTGTTCGAAGTTTACCACGACCACACTGTGGTGTGAAATGAAAACCCACCAGCTGCTCCTGGGTCTTCTGCTGGTCCTCAGCCTGTCTAGCCAGCTCTGCCTTGGCCTCCTCGGCCGCTCGTCGGTCTCTCTCCAGCCTCTCGGCTTCCTCCCGGGCCTTCCTTCGCTCCTGGTCCAGCTCCAGGGCTCGGCGGGTCTGCTCCTCCAGCTCTGGTGGACACATTCACATGAACTTTTCAGCACTTGCTCATTACTGGGGACAGCCCAGTAAGGCAGCACCTGTCATTATCCACTCGATCAAGGGTTCTCAACTTTATATAACTTACTCTTCCGTCAACTTTAACGCAGCCCGAACTGCAACGTGTACTCCCACAAATATATCAAAATGGCCGGCTCGGCGCCACGATGTGTGCTATTACTGTTATTGGCGTTTTGAGTTACCATGGCGACGTAACTTGCTAAAGACGTCATTTTTCATAGATTCTGGTTGCAAATTAAATATCCAAGATGGCCACCAGAGCTAAAAATGAAAAATACTGTAAATCAGCAATTTTTAAGATATTAAAATGGAATTTGGTAGTAGCTGAAAGCAATGCCCAACTAGAAAGTTCCTTGAGAGACTTTGACGGGGACTGCCAGGCTGCTGCCGATTAAAAAAATTGAGTACCATGTGTTGTTCTTTCTCAGCCACCACTTTAGCAAGTTGGAGCGGAATAACTAAAAATGCCAGACCATGTCATCTGGACTTCGTTTTTTGTTAAAAAGAAACGTTTCGCCCCTCATCCAAGGGCCTCACCAAATTTCAGCTCGATATCACAAAAATTGGCTGAATTATAGTATTTTTTTTCTTTTTTGCTCCGACAGCCATCTTGGATATTTGATTTTCACTTAGCGCCTATTAGGGATCGTTCTCAGCTACCAATACGCCAAATCTGAGTTGAATAGCTCTAAAAATGGCAGAATTATCGTATTTTTTCTATTTTAGCTAAGGCGGCCATCTTGGATTTTTGATTTTCACTCAGTGTCCATTAGGGGTCATTCTCAGCTACAAATATGCCTGTTTTCATCTGAATGGCTCTAAAAATGTCCAAGTTGTCATATTTTTTCTGTATTAGCTCAGGCGGCCATCTTGGATTTTTGATTTTCACTCAGCATCTATTAGGGATAATTCTCAGCTACAAATATACCTGTTTTCATCTGAATGGCTCTAAAAATGTCCAAGTTATCATTTTTTCTATATTAGCTCAGGCGGCCATCTTGGATATTTGATTTTCATCAGGAATGAATAACAACTCGCTCTCAGCTACAATCACACTAAATTTCAGCTCAATATCTCAAAAACATGACCGAGTTACAGTTCATTTTGTGTTTGCCGAGGTAGCTGTGGCAGCCATCTTGAATCAAAATGGCTCCAAACTTTAATCAGTTCTAGACATGCATCTGATGATTACTTTCTGTGAGTTTCAAACAAATCCAACAGTGAGTTTCTGTTTTCTTCAGGGACCTCTACATTAAGTCATGTGACTTGACAGCAGCAGTTAGTGTGAGGAGTGTTCAGTCAGATGTTTTATACGGGGGAATATGGCATCTTTGTTAGCAAAATACGTCGCCGTGGTAACTCGAAACGCCAATGAAAATCATAGCCCACATCACAGTGCAAACCCCAACACATAGCACGGTCAAATCAAAAATGGCCGCCACGTGGCAGTCCCCGTCAAAGTTCTCCAGGAACTTCAGCACGCGGCACAAACCACCACGCCGCAGAAAGCGGAGGGTCTCCGTTTCTTCTAATGAACGGAGGAGGGCAGCAGGTGAAAGACGAGTAAACCGATGAGGATGAGGAGGAAGACGCTCACCTCTCTGAGCTCTCGTCGTCTGCTCTTCAATCTGACGGAGCCTCTCCATCAGCTCCTCTTTCTCACGCTCTATCCTTTCCTTCTCCTTCTCTGCAAGCTCCCGCTTCTTCTTTTCATTCTCCAGCTGGGCTCTGAGAACATTTGCAGATCATCTGAGTGATCTATTGGTCTTCAATAAAGACCACAAACATTTAAGGTTCTTCAACTGGAACGAAGCTCTAACTACTGAGGCGGTCCAGCCTGAGATGATGAGTTAAAAAATACAAGAGCGCCCTCCAGTGGTGAAGGTCTTACACATCTAGCATAAAAAAAACTTCCTGAAGTACCTCTCCATCTGCTTGTGGTGCTTCTCTTCTCTGGCCTGAGCTTTCATCTGCTGCACCTCGATGGTGTCGGGCTTCCTCCTCCTCATGTACAGCTCGTGGTTACCCATGCACAGCGCCAAGATGCGCTTGTTGATGCGCAACCGAGGGGCGTAAAACACAAAGTCCTGGGGAGTTTAAAACAACAGTGTGAAGCACCTACTGTGATGAT
Organism: Hypsolebias longignatus; assembly: GCA_031762435.1. Taxonomy (NCBI): domain Eukaryota; kingdom Metazoa; phylum Chordata; class Actinopteri; order Cyprinodontiformes; family Rivulidae; genus Hypsolebias; species Hypsolebias longignatus. The sequence goes on from JARVGV010000713.1 coordinate 7,825,035, forward strand.
GTCAGCGGTAACGGGACGAATCACTCACCGGAGCTTTTTTGTCGATGGGTTTGATGACGAACTTCTTGTCGTTGAACGAGATGTTTCGAATCTCGCTCCAGGGAAACCCGATCTTTGGCGTCAGTCTGGAGGAAATGAAAACAAAAGCGGACGCTTCAGAGAAAGGCTAAGAGGTTAGAAATGAACCGGGGTGACGCAGAAGGAACGGAAAAATAACCTCACGTCGTTTTAGTTAATTTCTTATAAGTTGATGGAACGAACACGAAAAGAACGCTTTTGAGAAAAGGGATAGAAAGACAAGTAGACAAGACCATGTGAAATCACACTTTATCAAATTTTTTCAATTTATGTGAAAAAAACAAAAAAAAAAAGTTTTTCAAATTGTTGAGCAAGCAAGATGTTACACTGACAACAATTCCCAAAACATAAAAAACAAAGTATTTTTTAGGCGTACAAGTCACAGTTTTTTGCATAATTTATACGTCCTGCGACTTATAGGCTGAAGCGACGTATTTATGGATTTTCCCCCATATTTATAAATCAATTTTTGGCTGAGCTATGACTCTTTTCATACATTCTGACTGGAAAAAAAAAAAAAAAAAGAGCAGTACCATTTTCAGCCACTTGATGGTAGCAGAGTAGTAGTAGCAGTATGGCATGCTGTTATATCATGTAATAGGTAAACGTGGCTAAAATGACAAATTCAAAAAAGTTCAAGACAAACAACTGGACTTTATTTATTATACAGGTAACCCCCGGTTTACGGCGTCACCGGTTTACGGCGTTTCGCGTTTACGGCCGTCGCCCCCCAGTGACGT
>JARVGV010000713.1:7859573-7870897 GCA_031762435.1 Hypsolebias longignatus
TATCTATCTATCTATCTATCTATCTATCTATCTATCTATCTATCTATCTATCTATCTACCCATCCATCCATCCATCTATCCATCCATCCATCCATCCATCCATCCATCCATCCATATTTATTACTTGGATTTGGACATGGCCACCTAATTTTTGATTGTGACCTTTCTTACATGCAGCTACACGCCAAAATGGAAGTCAGTATCTCACTATTTACAAGTTATCATGCTCACAACGTGCACGGATGGTGTTCCTCTGTGATGGGGGACAAAGACACACAGCATATTCCACCTAGGTGTTATTTAATAAAAAAAAAAAAAAACAACCCCACATGTACAAACTGTGCCGCTGATCAAATTAATTGATGAACCAATCAACAGTGCAATCACCTCGATAAATGCAGGAGGTTTTGCTGCTCTGGAACCTCCAGGTGTGTGTTACCACAATGCCAGGGCGTAAAGACATCAGCAATCGCATCGGAGAAGCACTCGTTGCTGCTCGTCAATATGGTGGGGTCAAAGGTCATTTCCAAACATTTCCATTTCCAGGAGTGAAAGTTGCAGCAAACTCACCCCAAATTCAGACTGTGCATTGCCAAGAGAAACTCAAATGACGCCCCCCCATAGCTGCGTCTCAGATTCTACAGGTTCCAGATAGCAGGTCAAATGTCATTAGAAAAAGACAGAACAAGTATCACCTATTAGAATGGTTGCAGTAAAAACCAACATGGCTGCATGACTTGGGTTTGCAAAGTTGCATGTCGCAAATCTCAGGACTTCTGGAACTTTGGGATCAAAGAGACTAAAGCAGAGATGTCCAGTCGTAACGGAGTAGCGTGCTTGGTGTAACACACCACACCAAGGGTCAAGCACAGCAATGGAAGGGTGATGGTTTGGGCTGGACTTGGGCACCTTGCAGACCCTGAGTAGACCTTGAACTCCTCCATAGGCCTGCGTTGGGTCATTTTACAACCAAGTAAAACCATTTTCATTGCGTGTCTTGATATGTAAAACTAAGATTTTCCTTGTTCTGTGTCTCGTTTATTTTTCAAAGCGTTAAAAGTTGAAGGAACTTTCAATTTTGCTGCTTATCTTACACGTATTTCACTGCAGACTGGTCTAAGTTCAGCGAACCGGTTGTAACTCATTACCAGAGATTACCCTGGCAATCGGCCGATTGATCATTTACCTTGAGATCTAAATTTGCATCAGTAGACACACAAAGTCCAACAAGTTCACCAGGGAGACCTTTCCCAGCATTTGAGCCATGCTCTGCTGTCCACCAGCTAAAAGGACAACAGAAGCCAACACACACGGTAAGGGTCGCCTTTTTTTTTTACCTACGGTTTGGTGGCAAAAGGTGCACTACCTCTAGAGATAGACGTTGCAGATTTCTTGCACGTGTTGCGTTTGTTATTTATCCAGAGCTAATGACACAGGGCAGAAAACTCACATCGGTTGCACAGCCTGTTCAGTGTTTGTGCACGTGAGGCTGTTCAAACGAAACCAGCTGGGCTGTAGGACTTATCCTGCTCAGGAGACTTTTAACAGGAGCTTGATGTGACGCTGTCTAATCAAACAAGGAGAGCGATACTGGAAGTTTAACAAATTAACGCAGAGACAAACTAAAGGCTGGCGATGTTTTGACTAAAACAATGGAAGTGTTGCCTTAAATGTATAGGTTCAATCTCTTGTTGGTTTGGGTTTGAGTTTGGGTGCTTGTTTGAACTTTCAAACCATCGACTGCATGCCATCCCATTCAAGATGGCCACCGCAGCTACGTGACCTTAGCAAACACAAACATGTCTATCTTCTTCTTTTGGCTTGTTCCATTGTCACGGGTCACCACAGCAAGTCATCCTCCTGCCTCCTGACATGTTCCCTTCTCGTGGTCTTCGACTACCAGTAGCAGAATTTTCGCCGGCACTGTTAGTCACCGGTCTCATTAACCCGAGCCAGGACTGGTCAGGTGTGCTGTCATGTGGACGAGTTTGTGTGTTTGTTTTGACCAAACATCGGATGCTCTCCATTTATCTGGGCTTGTGTCCGAGCTGGCGATGCACTCTGTAGTTCTCCTGGGTGGCTGCTTCAAACACAACAAGAGCACCGCGTATGGCACCTCATACACCCATCAACAAACTATTATACAGCCATCTGTAGCAAAGACCCGGACAAGAAAAGACCTTGAATATATTTTGACCTTGAACTAAGAGCTGGGCTGCTGTCTAGTGGTGGCACAAATGTGTTTCAGATTTATTTAAATTATCTTGAGTGGATCAGAAGTTGTGGTTTGGACAAGCAAATGCCTTGTTTAACTTTTGTCCTTGATTTGTGACCTTGACCTTGAAGCTGGGGTGATGGAATGTGCCTGCGACACGCCATCTAGTTATAATGTATGCGTGCATCAAGGTTCTGTAACATTTCTTGAGCGGATCAGAAGATATGGTCTGGATAATAAAATACCTTGTTTTAACTTTGACCTTGGTTTGTGACCTTGACCTTGAAGCTGGGCTAATGAAATGTGTATGCAACACTCCATCTAGTATCAAGTTTCTGTAGATTTTCTTGAGTTGATCAGAAGATATAGTCTGGACAAGCAAAGGTCTTGTTTTATCTTTGACCTTGATTGTGACCTTGACCTTGAAGCGGGGATGATTAAATGTGCATGCGACACTCCATCTGGTATGTGTGCGTGCATGAAGGTTCTGTACCTTTACTTGAGTGGATCAGAAGATATAGTCTGGACAAGAACATATCTTGTTTTACCTTTGACCTTGGTTTGTGACCTTTACCTTGAAGTTGGGGTAATGAAACATGTGCATGACACTCCCTCTAGTGTCGAGATTCTGTAAATTTTCTTTAGCCAATCAGAAGATGTAGTCCAGACAAGCAAAGGCCTCACTTTATCTTTGACCTTGATTTGTAACCTTGACCTTGAAGCTGGGATGATGAAACTTGTACGTGACACTATGTCTTGTTATGATGCATGCATACTTGAAGGTTCTATATATTTTTTTGGATCAGATCAGAAGATTTACTCCAGACAAGCAAAAGACTTAGTGTTTTGCCTTGATTTTTGACCTTGACCGTGAAGCTGAGATGATGAATTGTGCATGTGACACACCGTCCTGTTATGATGCATGCATGAATCAAAGTTCTGTAAATCTTCTTGAACAGATCAGAAGATATAGTCCGGACAGCAAAGACCTTGTTTTAACTTTGACCTTTGTTTGTAACCTTGACCTTGAATCTGGGATGATGAAACGTGCATGCAACACCCTGTCTAGTTGTGTGTGCACCAGGTTTCCATAAATTTGCTTGAGCTTATCAGAAGATATAGTCTAGACAAGCAAATACCTTATTTTATCTTTGACCTTAGTTTGTGACCTTGACCTTGAATCTGGTGTGATTAAACGTGAATACAACACTCCATCTAGTATCAAGGTTCTGTAAATATTTTTGGACCATTCAGAAGATATAGTCTGGACAAGAAACTACCTTTTAATTTTGACCTTGCTTTTTGACCTTGACCTTGAAGCTTGTGTGATGAAACGTGTATGCAACACTCCGTCTTTTTGCATGTGTGCATCAGGTGTCTGTAAATTTTCTTGAGCGAATCAGAAGATATAGTCCGGACAAGCAAAGACCTTGTTTTAACTTTAACCTTGGTTTGTGACCTTGATCAGAAGTTGTGGGCGGGGCCAGAGATGTCCCCTTCAACGGGGGCTTTAAGAAATTACTCTAACTCGTTCAGTTTTACAGATGTTGAGCTAAAACCCGGTTGCGTTGCATTCTTCTCGACACAAACGGATAAAACTCTGCAGGATTAAAGAAAAGTTAAAATGTTCTCCACTCGAGCGCGTACACGGATGTTCACGGGACCAGGGAGGGGCAGTGGAAGCTGCAGCAGTGCAATCGCACGAGCCGTCCTGACAGGTGCGCTGAAAGGGAGGGTTTGGAAATAAAGACGAGGCGGGTGATGTCCTTCTCTCTGCCTGAGGAGATGAGGATGGAAGGACTGAGGAGGAGCGGTATGAAGGAACCCACGGAGGATCGAGAGGCGAGGTCGGTCTGCATCTCACTGGAGGAGATGACGAGCTACCACACATTCACCTGCTGCTGCCAGCTGCTGATCAGTAAGTTCTGCAGAGATGAGCCGAGATGGGTGAAAGGCAAGAAGCCTGTTTTTGCAATACGTTGAAGCACACAAAGTTCCATTGAAGCAAATGGGCTAAAATTGGCTACGAGCTGCTACTCCGGTAAACATTTCCCTTTGTTTCTGGTTATTTTAAGTAACTCGACGATAACTTGGATTCTTGGAAACTCACCTCAGACATTTTGCAGATGATCGTCTGGAAAGCTTGTGAAATTTTGGGATTTTCGTTGTTTTAATTTTTGTTTTGCAGACATTTTAGGTGACAATTGCCATTTCTGTTAGCTAAAATAAAGGAGCTTGAGCAAGCAGCTTTATGTGTGTTTTTAGAGCTTCTGGAAAGCATGAACAAACACAAACTCACATTTGTTTGCCTTGTTAAGCCTTTTAGCACACATATTTGATTCATGGTTCTTCTCAGGAGGACACAGTTAAGATAAAAAAAAAAGTGTTCATAGTCTTTGTCATTTTTGTGTATGCAGACTACTACAGATAAACTTCACTTTTTGTTCAATTTTTTGACGTTTCGCTGCTAATTTGACAGTCCGCTCAGCTAAAACGCTTCTCAAAACTGATTAAATTAGAAAATTTCATTATTTTTATTCACGAAATATGAAGCTTGGACACTATTGTGTGCATGAAAACACATAATTGAGAGCCATGTGTCACGGTTTACTACTACATCCTTGTTTACTCAGGGTGGTTCAGTAAAACAGGCATTATTTCCTGGCAGATTGTGTGAAGAGGTGTGTGTTTGTATTAAAGCCAGGATTTGTCCACTATTGATCAGTCTTGATCAAATTTCAAGTTATCTTGAGTTATGCAGGTAAAGGGAAGCTAAATCTTACTTGTCACCAAGTCCTCATGTCTATTTTGGTCTCTTCCCAGGGAGCTTTGGTCTGTATTTAGTCATGATGCGTGTATTTTTAGTAACACCCAATCTGTGACACAGATACGTTTTTTTGTCCTTGATGCTGTTGACTCTAATCTTTCCCTGACTTGTTTGGGAGTATACGATACACGTTAGTAGACTTGATCAATTGGCTTCCTTATAAAGACGACACGTCTAAACTATCAGATTCAAAAGGCGCATTTCGTCTTTCATTCTAGCTGAAGGAAACGTGAGTGAGGCGTGTTAAAGTTTGTCCACCCCAGCTCGGGAAGTTCATCCAATCATGTCTGGTAACGGTGCTTCAGGAGGAAACATCAGCTTATGATGCGTTGAAATAGCAACAAGACTCCCAGAAACCTAAACTCTTGGCTGGAGCCATTGGTCGGGGCCTCGTTCACAACAATGAGGGTGTCGCTCCGGTCTGTTGGACCAGCTCCTTCATCGGTTTCCCGGTCTATCTACAATCCAACCCTCTCATATGATCCATGAGGTAGAAAATTTATAGCAGAAAATTATAGATGAATTCTAAAGATCTTGTACATCAACAAGACGTAAGACGTCTGATCTTGCTGATGGTATTGCAGATGGTCTTTTCCCTACATGGGATAAATCCTGATAAGTCGTGAGGGAACGTGTCCCCGCGCTACCCGGCCGAGGACCACCCACTCCCGGCCATCACCGACACGGCTGCCTGGGGTAGGCACTCTCAGCGCAGCCATGGAGACCCGCCGGTTCAGGTGTGTTGGGTGTATTTTCTCACGTCATCGGCCAGCAGCTCCCCAGCAGACACTGCTTTCAGAGATCAACTGTAAACAAACACGCCCACCAAGTTCTGACCAATCACATAATCCTCACTGTATATCCTGAAGGAAATTAGTTCAGTGCACAAGATGGAGCGTCAGTGGGTGGAAAGAGAATAAAAATGTGCAGTTTTCACCACACACCCACATCACTGAGACACATGAATGAAGCTTCTCATGGAGTATAAACTAGCCTTAAGTCTAAGACTATGATCAATTCTACAATATGGTAGATGGCACAGTCTGGGTTAGAACAGGGGCCTCCAATCCTGGTCAAGGGCCGCTATCCTGCATGTTTAACCATTGAATTAGTTTGTAACTGAAGTTTGCAGATGACATTGCCCTCAATGGTCTGATTGCTGATGTGGATGAAGCAGCTTACAGGTGGGAGATTGACCATCTGGTGACCTGGTGCAGAGAGAACAACATGGAGTCCAACACTCTGAGGACAGTAGAGATGGCTGCGGAGTTTAGAAAGAGCTCAGCCTCACCAGTCCTTCTGGTACCTAACAACCATCATTGGCCTACCTCAAATGGTAGCAATTCCCTCATCAGAAAGGGTCAACAGAGGCTGTTCTTCATGCTGCAGTTGAAGAAGTTAAATATGTCAGAGTCATTGATGGTGAACTTCTACATCGCCATCATAGAGTCCATCTTCACCTCACCTCTTCTATGACTGAGTGGTACACTTTGACCACAGCCAAGGACTGAGGCAGTCCAGCGTATCACCAGGACTGTTGGAAAGGTTGTTGTCTGTAGTCTGCCATCTCTGCATGAGTTGTACTCTACCAGGGTTTTGAGGAATGCTGGAAAGATTGAAGCCTGATCCATCGCACCCTGGTCATCCTCTATTTGAACTCCTCCCGTCTTGGCAGGGAGGCTGTGGTCAAGGAGGACCAGAGCCTCCCTGCCACATAAACAGCTTCTTCGCATCTGCTGCATCCTTAACCAACAAGGCTTAAGTCTTGAAGCAACTTTTTATTTGTGTGCACCAATGTATCTAAGTACGCAAAACTCTTCAATGTTTATGTTGTACAGAGACACTTAAGCACATCCCTTATATATGCAAATGTATATGGCAATGAAATGATTCTGGTTCTGAATCAGGTGTGTTGGAGCATGGGGAACAAGTAAAATCTGTGGGATAGTAGCGCTCCAGGACCAGGTCTGGACACCCCTGGGTTAGAATAAGTTGTCAGCTCTGGTATGTTGAAGTTTTCTCCACAAGTGATTACGGAAATAAGAAGCAATGAATTGACGGTCGGATCGATGATGTATTTTTGTGTTTTGCAACCTTTACTGGTTTGTGGTAAGATCTGAGCCTGTGTTGATTCAACAGTTGATCCAAGTTTCAAGATTACTGGTCCAAGCAGCAGAAAGGAGCACGCTTAGATGAATGTTGGGGTTGAAGTTTAGCCTCTTTCCACACTGAACAAGCATCAACATATTGAGAAGCTATCCATCCAGTCATCCATCCATCCATTATTTTCTGTTTAGTCCAAAGTCAGGTTTTGGGGGCAGCAGCTTGAGCAGGGAGGTCCAGACATCTATTTCCACAGCCACCTCTTCCAGCTCTTCTGGGAGATCTCCAAGGCGTTCCCAGGCCAACCGAGAGGTGTAGTCTCTCCAGTATGTCCTGGGTCTTTCCCGGGGTCTCCACCCAGTCGGAAATGCCCTCCTGACTGGGACATGCCATACCTCCCTAAGAAGGCGACTAGAAAGCATCCGTACTAGATTCCCGAACCACCTCCACTGGCTAGTTTCGATGAGGAGGAGCAGCGGTTCGACTCCAAGTCTCTCCTGATAACTGAACTTTTTCCCCCTATCTCTAAGAGAGTCCATCTACCCTGCAGAGGAAACTCATTTCAACCACCTGTACCTGCGATTTCATTCTTCCAGTCACTACCCAGAGTTCATGCCCAAAGCTGAGGGTAGGAATGGACAAGTAGACTGACCAGTAAACAGAGCTTTAAAGGCCTTACAGCTCAGCTCCTCTTCACCACAATGGACCAGCACAGAGTCCGCAATACTGCAGACGCTGCACCAACCCGTCTATCAATCTCGTGCTCCATTCTTCCCTCACTCGTGACCAAAACCCCGAGATACTTGAGGCAGAACCTCACCCTCGACCTGAAGAGAACAGTCCACCCTTTTTCGGTTGAGGAGCATGGTCTCAGATTTGGAGGTGCTGATCCACATTCACGCTCGGCTGCAAACCATCTGCAAATAGCATATTGAGAAGCTGTGCGGTATTTTACCAAAACATGTGCACGTGACGCCAAACTGTTTTTCATTTGTATCATTTGATCTACGCTTGTCTGCCATGTGCCTTCCTGTGGTGTTCCCCTCGCCGATTTGTTTCTGACCTTCCTTTCATGGCTTGTCTCATGATTTTTGAAGCTTTATTTCCCTTTTCTTTGAATCAATCTCTTTTTTTTCTCGTCGTGTCTGTTTCCGAGCTGCTGACTTGGTTTAACTAAGTTTCTTGCAGGGGCACTTTATCGTCCTCCATTTTACCTAAAGACTTTTAATGCGATGCTTGAACGTTCCAGTGTTTTTATGATATAAATCTAATAAAACAACTTGTCTTTTTATGGAACTATATGGAAGATTGTGACACTGGATGTGTTCTATATTTTACTTACCCCTTAGGGCTCCTCAGAAAGAGAAATATTTGGTTGCTTCTGTGTATTTCCAAACAGCTGACCTTTGTACATAGACGATATTAATGTCTTCACCAGCAGACAGTTGGGCCTCTTCTGTCAAGTGCATGTGAAATTCAAGGCGTCGTTTTGTCAAACGGGCTGAAAAGGAAAGAGAAAAATGACCCATAATGACTTCCTGCTGCCATATCGCTTCATCTTTGGGTTTTGATTGTAGGAAGTGGGCGAGGGAGCCCGCTGAAGCTTTTCATTTGGTCAGCAATAAACTAAAATAAAATAAAACAAGCTGCATTGCAACCTGTAATTCTTCCAAAGGTCAAAAATAAGTTGGATTAGTTATTTTTGACATGAGATTATAAAAAATATATATATATAATGTTTTGACCGATAATGACTGCTGAGTTAAAGTTCTTTCATGCTGACACCTTATTTTAGTCTCCATTTCCTGTTTTAGGCCGTGAGTCATTTCTCCACCAGGGTCTTCCTGTTCACGCTTCCTTCACGCCGGTAGTGTTCGATCGCAGAGCGGAAGGAATCGTCCATGTTGCTTTTTTCGCTAACGTTCTCAAACTCCAGCTGCAGGTTCCACCTGCGGTCTGCAGCACCAAATTAGGTTTCTGTATCGACGCGCAAACGTCTGTTTCACTTCCCGAATAAACACGAATGAATTAAAGCTTCTGAGCTAAAAATATGTACTTTGAAATCCCTAAACCAGCAGCCGTTTTAGGTTTTTATTGTATTTTCTGTGTTAGTTTTAACATTTATGTTAATTTTTTTATTAGTAGGTTAAAAAAAACTGCCCAAGTAAATTGATTTAAGCTCATATTTCTAATATATTTGGAAAAAACTTATTAGTGCAGGGCTTTTTAGTTTGATGGAAGATGCACGCTTGAGGAATTTACCTGCTACTAGTTGTTTTTCCAACTCATGAAATTAGCTGAAATTACGGCACTTTAACAAAAAAAAATATGCATTTGTTCCAAAATAAACACCATATTAAAAAAATACTATACTGTATTCCTTAAAATTATAGGTGGTTTACACCTGCATCATCCTCTTAAGCTTGCAGGTTAAAATTACAGTAGTCCCTCGCTACTTTGCGGTTCGAGTTTCGTGGACTTGCTCTTTTGCGTTTTTCAAAGTAAGAGTGGACACGACACACAATTGACTGATTAAAGGATGAGCCACACGATCGGCATGGATTGTTTATTAAAAAAATATATTTTAAATGATTTAGCTCCTGCTAAATCATTAAGTGCAGTGAGAAGCTCCCTTTGCAGCCTGTCATGATCTCTGCCACCTGCGGCTCTCGGCCACGCCCACTTTCTCCTCCATGCTGCATCAGCTACTTGAAGGGATAACCCTTTGCTGTCCCGCTGCGCTTCTCTTCTCTACAATTTAAATTTAAAATATTACAGTATTTAAATTTAAATTGTTTCTTTGCACAGAAGGTTGGAGATTGGGAGTGAAACTTGAACTTGGACTATTGTATCTAACGGTTTTTAACTTATCATGGGGTGCGTGGTCCCCTAAACCCCCGTATACCACTCTTGAATTGCAGTTGTGGGCCGCACAAAGTCACTCCAAGGGCTGCAAATGGTCCAACAGGCCACACTTTGAACACTCCTGTTTTATATTATGAATTACAAACTATAATTTCAATTGTTTTTTTAGCTAAACTTGTTAACTGGTTGCGTGAAATAAAAACAACAACAACAAAAAAACGAGGACGTAATTTCTAGCAGCTCTAATCAGTCAGGTTTTTTTTTACCTTCCAGCTGCTCTTGGGTCAAAATGACCCACAAATGCAATGTGTGTTAACACTGAGGCCTCGTATTTATTAAATGTTTGGCATATACGTCAGTTTGTTTACAAAAGTGACAAAATGAGACAAAAAAGCAGCTAATGAGTGAGTTTTTAGTGTAAATCTGGGTGAAACAGCTGTTGCTGCTGAAAGATAAATCACTGGAGTAAAGAAAAAAGGAAATGAGCCATTTAAAAAAATCCTTATTCTTTTCCTGCTCCACAGCCAGTGAGCTCTGTCATCCAAATTTGATGCTAGCTCTTAAGTTCTCACAAGCCTTTGGTCCAAAACAGCTTTTAATTTGTTTAAAGGAATCTCTCTGACTGCGTGCACATTTTCACCTTAATATGTTATTTCCATGTTAAATTAAAACTTCTTGTTTGTGACACGTAAAAACTCCTGATTACTTAAAAAGTTATGCTTGTTACATTTATTATAATGAGGATGTTGCTGTTCTTTTAACAACACAATGCATTCTGGGTGATGGCGTACATTGGTTGTGGAAGAGACTAAAACCCAAAGAGTCAACAAGACTTTAAAGTTAAAATGCGTGACAATAAAGTTATGTTTTGTATTAGTCCTTATGTTGTTATGTTGATGCTGGAATGCAAATGGGGATCCTCCCCCAGAAAATTTTGAATAAAGTACAAAGTAGATTCAATTTCCTGTATTTTAGTGTATTTTAACGGTTTTTAAACATCTAAGTTAACCTACAATCATCCTACCCCCCTTACTTGACGGTTCTGAGCCCAACACTGTCCCTGCTCGTTGTTGTCTGACTCTACATGTGAAACCTCCAGGCGCCTGCCCATGTACGACTGCATGGTTAGCTCAGAACTCATCCCCACCACTCTTTTAGATGTTGAGATTTTCTCAAGGGTAGATGCGGAAATGCTGCTTGAAGAGGCAGGTCGTGTGCTCGTAAATGGCTGTTGTGTTTAAAATTAGTGTTTATGTAATTATTTTCATTTTACATATCCAATATAAGTTTTATTTGTTCAAGGCATTCAAATTT
>JARVGV010000713.1:7906608-7923130 GCA_031762435.1 Hypsolebias longignatus
AATCGAAAAATCGATTTGGAATCGAATCGTGACACCAAAAATCGGAATCGAATCGATTCTCCAGACACTGAGAGATTTGCACCCCTAGTAATTACTATTAATTCGTCTGATTGGGTGGAGTTCAGAAATGATGGCTATGGGCTGGGGCCGGGTTGGATATTTTGGACACGAATGCAACTCTATATAAGATCTATAGAAATGTCATGGTTATTTTACCTTTTCTCGTAGTTTTAGAGGACAAACTTATCACCATGGCAACAAGATTTGATCAGGTTAATCAGATCAAAGTGTGGCTGCAAGCACCCCATGCAGAATATTTTTTAAAAATTTCTCATAATATTCAATATGGAAGAAAGAAATAGAGACAAACTGACATCACTAACTTGACTGGATCCAAAATCAATCAATCCAGAAGTGTATAAATGTTTCAGAAAATGGAGCAGACCCATTGAAACACCTCTGATTTTCAACCCCTGTTCAAGTTGCACAACTCAAGGTATTTTCACTAAAAGGCAGTAAATGTGTGATTTTAATATAAAAGATCCATTTTACTGTGAACATATTTGCATACCTGCAGGAAGATGTCTGATCTGAGACGGTTCATTAAGAGGGACTCACCTGTGCCCACCTGAGGACACTTTTCACATTTACTGCCCCAGGCTTTGCCCACCGTGCAGCAGCACACCTCTCTGGTGATCTGGTTCTGCAGAGGGTGCTCGCAGCCCCTGGACTCTGACGTGATCAGGAAGCACTGGGCCAGCTCGGGTGCAGACTCTAACAGAGGACGCAACCAGGCAGGTTTCATTTATGATGGCAATTTGAAGCAAAACTCTTTGTTTGGGAGTAAAACCTCTCACTCACCAACACAACGAGTCCTCTCCAAGAAAAACCCGGACTTGCAGGAACATTTGAAACTGCCCAGAGTGTTGAGGCATTCTCCGTTCAGACAGACGCCGTGCAGGGAGCACTCGTTGATGTCTTCAGTGTTGGGAGGAAAGAAGTGACAAATGAAGACTTTACACCAATGATAAATAGTTTGATGACGATCTGATACAGCACATTCAAATCAAGAAAATACTCATTTTAAAAGCTAAAAAAACTAAAAGCAAGTTGAAACATGAGCCAGGTTACCTTGACAGTGAGTTCTGTTAAATCTTTTATAGCCTTGTGGACACGTCGAACCGTAATCCTCCACAATGATCTGTTTGACTGATGGATCTGAAGCAGAGCAGAGACAGAGAAAATAAAGACGACTGCAAATGAATCGTCCAAAACAAAATACAACATAAAAATTGCATCCACGTTTGTATAATGGTTCTTGAAGGAGCTGCTGTCCTCGGGCTTAAAGGTAACAAGAGTACAGTAGTCCCTCATTTATCGCAGGGATTCGCATCCCGAAGACCCGCAATAAGTGAAAACCACTAAGTAGGAATAGTAGTACAGGTACCAGTAGTCCTCGGGTTACGACGTTTCGAGGTTACGATGCATCTCCCTTATTTCGAGTTACGCGGTTTTACGCGGTGCAGCGGCGGAAGAAAACAGTATAGTATTTCATTATTAAACGTACTGTACAGTATTTTATGCTTTTTGATAATTATGTAGGGTACTGTGTTAGGATAGGCTAAGTGCTTGGTAAAACAGGTACTGTACATGTATATGGTACGGTAATTACGTACGTTCTGACTTGCGTCAAAAATCGGTTTACGACAATGATATTGCGTGTTAAAACAAGGCAGATCCAATTTGTTTTTTGTTTTTTTTCCCCGGTAGAAAATGTCTAAAAATGCCAACAGCCACGCATCCTCCATTTTGAACACAAGATGCATTGGTGGAGAGGCGGTCACATGATGTGGGGTAGGGGTTCCCATTCGTTGACGGTGGCGACTACTTCCTGGAGGTGTGGCCAAGCTCTGAAGAAAGGTGTGCGTTAACCGATGCTTGCTGACATCTTGCGGAGTCCGTGTGGCATTTCCAAAACAACTCAAGGCTGGTGATTTTGTACGTTATATGGGTAAACTTAAAATAAACCTATTTAGGATGGAACCGTTGCCTCCGCGAGTCTGCTTCAGCTCATTAGAACACAGGGTATAGATGTAATCTTTCATTTTCAAAAGCTATCGTAACCTTACTGAAATTTTACGACAGACTCAAGTTCCTGAAGGGACAAATATGCTTCATTAAAATACACATTGAATACAATGTTGAATCCATAAAACAATGCATTCCTCAGTAATATTTTCATTTTTATCTCTATCCCTTTACTTTTGATTCTTATACAGATGGGGCGCTGCTTTTAAATTTAGGAGCCTCTTTAAAAATTTACAGGCACGAATCGACTTATCGAAGCAGAATGTTCTTTCAGCTAAACGTCGCTGCAGAGTCCTGCCTCTCATCTTGTTCAACAAAGTAGTTTTAGTTTGGATGTAGAGAGCAAAACCTCACTTGTAATGTGCACAAGTAACCATTTAGTAAAAAAAAAAAAAAAAATCTCTGCATGCATGCAGGCTGCGTAACCGGATTCTCCACGGCTCAGATTGGCCGACTCCCGTTGGTTTCTCCAAAGCAGGACGTCATTACCGGAGGCATTGTGCTCCAGCTAAGATAGCTCTAAAAGACTGAATAGTTCATAGTGGAAAAAACTACCGTATTTTAGGAGTATAAGGCGCACTTAAAATCCTTTAATTTTCGCAAATAAAACCTCAAAAATAAAAATTTATTTGTGCTGATTCGTAAAACCACATCAAAGCCTGAGACAGACCCGGACCGCACATTAAGCACATTATTATAGACCCGCCCGGAAATTGTCCGTAAATTTCAGCTAAATCTCAGGCTTTGGTTGTTCCGTGTCAATGCGCCACATAAAAAGCAGACGTTGGGGAGTAATTTATTTATTACACGCGGTCCTCAGGTAAAACTAATCCCATGCGAATAGGGCTTTATCTGACTGTTTTGTTTCGCTTAATGCGCCTTACAATCTGGCGCGCCTTAGGCCGAAAAATACCGTTTTTAAAAATGGAATTTTTAAGCAGTTAAACGAGGTTGTCGATTTTCTCCCTAACAAACACAAACGATCGTAAAGTTAAAGGGCAACACAAGGGTTAACGAATCAATCCAAACCCTCCGAAACGGTCAACAGGCTCGACTGGATCATCGTTTAGAGATGCACCATCTTTGATTCACGTGGAGATACACCAAATTAAAACACGTCAAAACGTGCTTTTCGTCGTTCCGCCCCAACAGGTCCACCAGCCGTCTACAGTGAAACACTGGAATAGCTCTCAGGAGGAGAACCTGCAGGCCCTCTGGTCCGAATGGATAATGGGACGCGGGACGCTTGTCCTTGTTGCAAGCCCACCTTTGGGATTCAGAGTGATAAATATGTAGCCTTGCAGGAGCATCGCTGCAGGGAGGAGCGGCAGATGGCTCTGTCCGCGGGCGCAAATGGGGACGAGTCTGCTGCAACAAACACTAGCAGCTTTGAAAGACAGGTGGAATATGATTAAAGCTGGACCTCCTTGTAAATTGGCTGTGCTCCGTGCCTTCAAGAGGCGGAGGTGGTTGGAAAATGCCACAGGAAGACAATGTGGAGGTCGTTAAAGGACATGCCAGGAGAGGTTGTCCTCCTTGTCTCCTTTCTGAGAAAATACAAATCATCCCGGTCAGCCTCCTAATCCTTATCATTTATTAATGTGTGCTTTTCATCTGCGAGGCAGGCGGCCGCAGAGCGGAGTGAGCTTTGTCATGGTAATGCAAGGCAACAAATTCAACAGGGACCTCTCAGGGTTTATTGAATTTGATGGCGTCCAATTATGTTGGCTCAATATGTCCTGGGTGGAGGGACAAGAGTGATGAATGCAGAAAAATGACAAAGAAAATGATGTTTTCTGTTGGATTGCTGAAGCTGAATTTTCTGATTTCTTTAAAGGGGATGCATGCATAAGACAAAAAAAATCATGTCACGGTACACCCGTCAAAAGGCGGACGGATTATCGTCATTATTAATGTGGTTGTACAATCTCTAGTCCCGCCCATACCTTCTAAACCGCTGGGAGTAATTTATCGAAACTTGATACAAATTTGTACCACCACTAGACAGTGTGTTAGTAATCTTTTCATCACCTCCTGCTATGAAGTCAAACTTTAAACCAGGTATTTGCTTGTCCAGACCGTTGCTCTAGATAGCTGTCAAATAGTTAGCCGACGATTGTTTATTATTACCGTATTTTTCGGATTACAAGGCGCACTTAAAATCCTTTAATTTTCTCAAAAATAGACAGTGAGCCTTATAATCTAGTGCACCTTATATATTAATTCTAGTTGTGCTTACTGACCTCGAACCGATTTTATGTGGTACAACTGAACAATGTTGAGAGTTATTGTGAATGAGTTGAATAAAGTTTGACTTATTTGACTGTTTTGTTTCGCTTAATTTGTCATTCAACCTTTATTTATACAGGTTAATCCCACTGAGCCTCAGGGACTCATTTACAAGAGAGACCTGGCTTAATGCACCTTGTAATCCAGTGCGCCTTATAGTCAGAAAAATATGGTACCGTATCCGGAACTTTTGTTAACAATGACTTGTTCATCAAAGTACCGGTTGTGCTTTCTGTTTTGGGTTGTTTTAGGAATATAGCTGCAGAGCAACAGTGACTGAATCTTTAAATGTTTATGGAAAAAGGTAAAATATTTAATGTAACAAAAAAAAAAACTGTCCTGACTTATTTAACGAAGCCTTGTGCATCTGAGTATGATGGTTTAAACAGGAGAAGCTGCACGAATATGTTGGAGCATCTTAGAGCTGGTCCTTTGTGCACATGTCAACCCACATTGATTTATCATGTCTAACAGGCCTGAGCAATCCACCGAGGGGTTCGGAGGAAGCCATAACCGATGAAGTCTTCGAGCTGAGTGGCCTCTTGGGCTGTTTTTATTAGAAAAGCACTGCTGTGCGTTTCTAAACATTTATCTATCTATCTGCGCTACATCAGGATACTAATGTAGCGCAGGAGGTAGGGCGATGCCATCACACTTTCTGAAATTTGCTGAGTAATTTTCTTATTCTTGTAACTGAGGTTGATTAATTAGGGTGGTCGTCTTGAGATTGACAGCTGATTATTGCTTTTGGTAGGCAACTGATGGCATGAAACAAAATAAATAGGATACAGAGGTGCACAGTACTTTTGATATTGAAAACGTCTAGAATTTCCAAACTTAAGCAAAAAGCAATTGTTAATGGACTGTGTGGTGCACCTTTTGCTTTAAAAAAAAAAAAAAAACACTTTAGCCCTCCCTTTGTTTTGTTTCTTTCTCAGGGATCGTTTCCGGGGATCTTGCACTTGGTTCTGGTGTTACGTCCCTCCACGTTGTTCCAGCGGACCCTGTCGGACTTCCTGTTCAAGTTTAACAAGGATGAGTTCAAAATGAAGGTAGGACCTAAATAATGCATGAGTCGCATGCCCCGCTACAAATATTTAACATTTTACAATTATTTGTTCTTCTTACGTTTATTAACCTCCGTCGCGGAGTGAAGTCTGTCCGTCTTATGAGCTGGATAAATATACAGTATATAAAAAAAAAAAAAAAAAAAAACGAGATACCGACGTCCATTTTGGTGTGTGTAAGACGTCACTATCAAAAATTGGGTTGACGCGTCAAAATCCAAGATGGCTACCACTATACATCAACCGAACACCCCTTTCATTTGAGGAAACTACGCGTTCTAGTTTTTACAATGCTCAAAAGTATAGTTTCCTCAAATGACTGGGGTGGCACAAGATTAATCTGTGGAGGCCGAGGCCACCATTGGCCACCCCCTGTCTCCGCCTCTGGTGGTGGATTAAATTGCTCCCTCTGTTGGCCAGGATCAGTCATCTACCACCAAAAACGTTAAGGGTTACTTGCTTTCCTTGTTCAGTTCCAGTTCCGTCTCCAAAACTACAAACTTTCACCACCTAAATCCCTCAGCAACGGTTGACTTCTTGTTATTCTGAATGGATTCAATCATGTCATGTGATCAGCTTTATGTTCCTGTCAGGTGGTGATGCTGAGTTCGGTAACTGAGCTCCATGCTTACATCGACCCCGGACAGCTGACCACGGAACTGGGTGGCACTCAGGAGTACTGCCACGACAGCTGGATCTCACACCGCACCGTACGTTGATACACTGACCGTTTAGCTTATTGTTGCGTTCAAACTTCAAAAAATAATTAAAACTCTGGATGTCTTCCACAGGCCATTGAGGCGTTTGCCCTCATGGTGAAATCCACAGCTCAGACCCTGCAAGTGTTCGGAACTGAACTCGCCGAGACGGAGCTGCCCAACGACGCCGAGGCCACCACCAACCTGCTGCAAGCGCATACGTTAAAGAAAAACAAAATGAAGGTGAAGAGGCTCGGTTTTGTTTTGTACATTTGTTTGACAAAGATGTAAAAATGACGAAATTATCTCTGACTAGCTGCAACAAAATACCTTAGATAAACGATCACTTCACTTATACAAAACAAGGCCTGTGATCGACCTCCCCAGACCAGCTACATCAAAATCTGCGTAGGAAAGGTGAAGCACCCACACCTGCTTCACCCCTCCTTTTCCCCACTCTTGGGCCTTGAGCAAGACTCTTAACCCCCACCATCTGCTCCTCTGGGTGTACTAGATGGCAGCTCTCTGCGCCACAGAGGCCTGTGGTAGCTCAGTGGTCTGTGGTTGCGTCAGGAAGAACGTCCAGCGTAAAAACAATTGACAAGTTTTCATGCGACTTAATTCACTGTGCTGACACCTGAGGATGGAATTAGCTGAAATATATATTTTTTAATGTTGACAGAGAGGATAATGTAGAATGACTTGGCATTCTGTTAGCTCCAGAGCTAAAATATATGTTGTTAGCTCCAGAGCTAATATAGATTACGTTAGCTCCAGCGCTAATATATTAGATGTTATACAGAAGTAATATCAATGATGTTAGCTCCAGAACTAATATAAATGTTGTTAGCTTCAGAACTAATGTAAATGTTGTTAGCTTCAGAGCTAATATAGATAATGATATCTCCAGAACTATTATAGATGATGTTGGGTCCAGCGCTAATATAACTAATGTTAGTTCCAGAGCTAATATACATGATGTTAGCTCCAGAGCTAATCTTATATGTTGGTAGTTCCAAAGGTAATACATGTTGTTAGCACCAGAGCTAATATACATGTTGTTAGCCCCAAAGCTAATATAACTGATGTTAGCTCCAGAACTAATATACCTGTTGTTAGTTCCAAAGCTAATCAAATACTGTATGCTGTTAGCTCCAGAGCTAGTATAAATGTTGTTAGCTTCAGAGATAATATAGATGATGTTAGCTCCAGAGCTAATATAACTATTGTTAGCTTTGGAGCTAATTTAAATGTTAGATACAGTATTGTCTCCAGAACTAATATACATACATGATGTTAGCTCCATAGCTAATATTGAAGATTTTAGCTCCAGAGCAACAGGACATTAGCTCCAAAGCTAATTATATATGTTGTTAACGCCAGCGCTAAATAATTAAACATCACAAGTTGAACTTTTTAGGCTTAACTCCTTGTAATTTAGTCTCCAATACAAGCGATGTACATCATCGTCCCAGAATACATTGGGCCAGTAAAATAATGGTGACGCCGCTAGTTGAAATTTTTAATAATTTTATTAAGCAATTATGATTTTTCACATCACAAACAACAGCTTTTAGTGGAACAAAGAAATAACATTAAGGCCAACATGTGCACAATAGTCGGAGAAGCTAAACTGATTTATTAAATTTTCAGGAGGACCTGCAGGTGGCACTGTCCCAAGGAAAACGCCTGTTAGCATACATAAATGAGCCTCTGGAGACAGATCCTACATACAGCATGACACAAGATGAATTGGAGAACTTGTCCACTGTGCAGAGGTACAAAGCGAGACCATAACAAACCTCTTAATAAAAAAACAAACAAATAAATCTCTTCTCACCCTCTCAGACTTCTAGGTCAGCTGGATGAAACGGAGACAGCGTTTGACGACTTCTGGGAGCGTCACAGCACCAAGCTGGAGCAGTGTCTGCAGCTGCGACATTTTGAAAAGCACTTCCGTGAAGTTAGTTGGCTCGAGCTGAGGAAATAAATGACGTTGCTCGTCCTGCATCCAATAATCAAACGCTCATCATCTTTGTGCCCTCCAGGTGCGCGGCCAGCTCGACGTGACGTTTGAGCGGTTATCGGATTTCTCTGAAGTCAGCATAAGCCCCGCCCACGCGGAGCACGTCCTCCGAGAGCTCAGCATCCACGAGGACAAAGCCTGCGTAAGATCTGATCCGATAAGATCTGGAAAATTAGTATCTATTGTGTGAACTGGCATTTTCCTACACTGAACACTAGAGGGCGTATTTTTTATATTTATGATTGCCACAAGAAAGAATAATGAGTTCATTTAGTGTTTTTTAGCCAGTACTTGATGTCAGCTCATGACGTCAGGTTTAATACTCGGGTCTAAAGGTCAGACGTGTCTTTTGTGTTTGGACAGGACTTGGTGGACCGGGCCCTGACCTTGGCCAATGAAGGTGACAGGCTCATCGAAAACTCCCACTACGCCGAGGACTCCATCAGGCCGAAGTGCAGCGAGCTTAGAGGTGTGTGTGAGCAGATCAGCTCCACTCTGAGGAGCAAGAAGAGCCTCCTGCTCAGAGCGCTGGAACTCCACCACACTTTGGAGAAGGTAGGAGTCCCTTCCAGGAAGGAGGTCCCTTTTAGAGCCTCGAGTACTGAGAAATGTTTTCTCTGCAGGTGTCCCAGTGGTGCGAGGACGGTATCTTCCTGTTGGCGAACCAACCAGTAGACCGTTGTCAGTCTCAGGATGGAGCCGAAGCAGCCCTGCAGGAGCTGGAGCGATACCTGGACACGGCAGGCCTCCACACCCTCGCGGACCACAGCGCCATCTGCTGTCAGTACGAGGCGGTGCTCAATCCTCAGCTCAGGGTCAGACGCCAAACTTTCACCAGACTTAATTAAATCTGCTTTTGGTACACGTGTACAACTACATGTGTCCTCCATCCTCCACCAGGACCTGATGGACAAAGTTTTCCAGAAGCAAAGCTCCGTCCAGGAGATGTTCGAGAAGAGACGGGTCAGCCTGAAGAAGCTCGCCGCCAAACAGACGAGACCAGTCCAGCCGGTAGCGCCAAGGCCGGAGGTCAAGTCTCCGCTTTCCTCTCCAAGTAAGACTCAATCCGTCAACGTCTGAGTTCAAAATACGCGCATCACGAATTTTAAGACGGGGAAGACTAAAGGTGATCGTTTTGACTCTAGATCCAGAGAGAAAAGAGAGGAGACACTCGGCAGACAGTGCCCTCTGCAGAAAGGTAAAATCCAGATTTTAATTTTGTTTTTATACGCCCATCAAAAAGGCGTTACGTATTGAGTTGTACCGTCGTATTACGGTATAGTCTCCGTATGTACTTCCATAAACTTTCTCTAATCCGGCGCCATAACTTCTGATCGGCTCAAAAGAATTTTATGAAACTTGATACACTTATGCATCACGAGTAGATGGGAGTGTCGCATACCTTACTTATTACCCCAGCTCCAAGGTCAAGGTCATTTATCAAGGTCAAATTCAAGGCAAGGCCTTTGCTTGTTTGGGGCATAACCTCTGATCCGTAGTGTGGGCGTACAATGCGACGCACACGATACTGTTGTTCTTCTTTCTGTCTGTATAACGTTGGATAAGATTAACAATTGTTGAGACGTTTCCAGTTGGAGTCCCCCATCCACAACGGTGGCACGAGACATGCCTCTTTGTCAGAAGAAGAGGAGAACCTGGCAGTTCTTCGGCGGTAAGTGTTCCTCCTGAGAACCGCGGATCAGAACGCTAATACTCTGCAGGATCTTCTGCCGGATCAACGGGTCCGTTAAAGTGAGGTCTTTGTCTGGCTTCCAGTCATGTGATGAACGAGCTGCTGGAGACGGAGAGAGCGTATGTGGAGGAGCTTCTGTGTGTTCTGGAGGTGTGTCTGCTTGTTACGGTCCATTCCTCAACAGGTTGTCGGTTTTGTTCGATTGCTGATGTTGCCGTTGAACTTCAGGGCTACGCGGCAGAGATGGACAACCCCGCCATGGCTCACCTCATCCCCAGCACCCTGCTCAGCAAGAAGGACATCCTGTTTGGAAACATGTTTGAGATCTACCAGTTTCATAAAAGGTGCACGTCTTCTTTCGTTTGGTCTTTTTATTCTTTGAACGTTTCTCAGTCATTCTTATTGCTCAGATCCGGTTTTCTTCCGTACGTTTTTCAGCTTGTGACTTGCTCCATGATTTTTGTTCCATTTCAAAAGTTCATGTCTCAAAACGTTCGGCTCATTCAGGACGTTCCTGCTGTGACTTTTAGTTTTTGTACAAGTTTTATTTTTAGAAATAGTTAGCTTTGTCGGCCATGTTTTTCCTCGTTGAAAATGGATGGAGCTCTCTTCACAGCCTTCGAACCCTTTAGCTGTTTACAGCCGTTTACTGCTCATTTCAGCCATTTTTTTAAGCTTTCAGCTAATTTCAGCTTATTCTGATTAATTTAAACTTTTTTGATTTCTCAGCTACATATCTGCTGTATCACTTCTGATTTCATCCTTTTGGCTACTTTTCAGCATGATATGTTCAGGGTTTTGTCCATTTTCAGCATTTTTATCTGTTTTTGTGCGGTTTCTTTCCTTTAGTTGTAGCTTTTTTGTTCCCTTCAACTTTTTCAGCTACTTTCAGCTTCTTTCTTCTAAACTCTGATTTATTTTCCACCTTCTTCCAGCTACTTTTTGTGCATGTTTTAGACATTTTAGCTATTTTTTGCTAATTTTAGCCTTTTGTGATTGTCTCAAATGTTAAACTTTTTATCTCCACAACATATTTCTGCTCATTTCAGCGTTTTCAGCTAAATTTTGAAAAAATAATTTCAGCTTTTTTCTGCTCTATTCAGTTTTTTCTTTTACTAATTTCAGATTTTTATCTATTCAGCTTCTCGTTTACCTATTTCAGCTTATTCTGTTAATTTCTGTGGGGTTTTTTCTGCTAATTTCAGCTCTTTCAGCTACGTTTTTATGCTAATTACAGCTTTTTTCAGTTTTTAAAATGTATTTATTTATTACTAATTTCATATTTTTGTGATCTAGTAAGATTATCTTTGTCTATTTCAGCTTATTCTGTTCATTTCTGCTGTTTTTCTGCTGATTTCAGCTTTTATTTTCCTGCTTTCAGCAAATGTCCGCTGTTCAAATTCATCTCACATTAACAATCTGGGTATGAAACGTTTTCAGCCGGTTTCATCTTCTTCAGCTGATTTCAGCTGAAATCGTTCACAGGAATTGACATTTCTCTAGTTCGGTTCAGTTTTGTTGTTTTCTGAAGTTTTTGATTCGAGTTTTGTTTTTCTTCTGTTTTAGGACGTTCCTAAAGGAGCTCGAGGAATACACCGACTGCCCAGAACTCGTGGGCCACTGCTTTTTAGAGCGGGTACGCTCGCAACAAAATGAACAGTCACCTCCACGAGACGACTCCGACTGAAATGACCTTTGCTCGTTTCCCTGCAGATGGAGGACCTGCAGATCTACGAGGCATACTGCCAGAATAAACCTCGCTCCGAGAGTTTGTGGAGGCAGTGCTCAGACTGCGCCTTCTTTCAGGTCAGCATCGGTTTCGCAACTTCGTCCCGAAGAAGCTTCGCCCACTTTCAGGGAGCTTAGCTGTTTTTTGTTTATCAAACCCAGGAGTGCCAGAAGAAGCTGGAACATAAACTTGGTTTGGACTCCTACCTCCTTAAACCCGTCCAGAGAATCACCAAATACCAGCTGCTGCTTAAAGTCGGTCGTTGTTCGGTCATTCCCTTTAAACCCCTTTACCCAGTTATTTTAAAAAAGAGCTCAAAGAAACTTTTATGGGTCCCTTTCCTCGTTGCAGGAGCTGTTGAAGTACAGTAAGGGCTGCGACGGCTGTGAAGACCTCCAGGAGGCGCTCTCCTCCATCCTGGGCATCCTGAAGGCCGTCAACGACTCCATGCACCTCATCGCCATCACAGGATACGAGGTCGGTCAAAGTACGGAACGAAACGGCGATTCAACCGCCGACATCGAAGGTTTCTTGACACCCAAATGCCAACATGCAAGAAAATCTCAAGATGTGAATGCTGAGAGCTGAACAACAGCTGAAGTTTAATGCAAAGGAAGAAACTGAAGCTAACAGAAACTAAATGCTACCTAAATGCTCAAAAGAGCAAAAGCTGAAAGAAGCAAAGTGCTAACTAAATACAAAAACTAGCTAAATTGAATAATAAAGCAAAATCCCAACTGTGGGATGAATAGGCTTATCTACATTTTTGCTAAAAACTAGAATATCAAAATGCTAGTTCAAAGTAGCAAAACGCTAACTCGGAGTAGCAAATGGCTAGCTAAAATGAGTAAAAGGTTAACTTAAAGCTAAGACAAGCTAAAGTAGAAAAATTCTAGCTTGAAGCTAAAAATAGCAAAAGGATAGTTAAGTATTTCAAAAACTCAATTACAAGCTACAAGAAGCAAAATGCTAGCAAAAAGCCAAAGTTTTCTACATTTCTGCTAAAAACTAGAATATCAAAATGCTACTAGCAAAATACCAGGTCAGAGTATCAGAAAGCTAGCTAAAAGGTTAACAAAAAGCTAAAACATGCTAAATTTAACTAAACGTTAAAAAAAAAACTTTAGCTTAAAGCTAAAAGTATCAAAAGCGTAGTTAAATATTTCAAAAGGTCAACTCAATGTTAAAATGCTATCTAAAAGACAGCTAAATTCTAGCTAAAAGCTAGAATATCAAAATGCTAGTTCAGAGTAGCAAAACACTAACTCAGCATATCACAAGGCTAGCTAAAAGCTAGCTAAATAATAATTTCGTTTCATCACATGTACCACATGTGGTGCAAATGACAATAAAGACTCTCTGAATCTCTGAATCTGAAATATTTGAAAAGTCCAGCTTAAAGTAAAATAGTTAAATTCTAGCTATTTATTAGCAAAACACTAACTCAAATTATCAAAAAACTAGCTTAAAGTAGCTAAAAGTTAGCTAAATGTTTTAAAATGCCAGGTAAAAGCTAAAAGAAGCAAAATGCTAGCTTAAAACAAACAATTTTCTACATTTCTGCTAAAAGCTAGAGTATCAAAATGCTAGTCAAAGTAGCAAAACACCAGCTCAGAGTATCAGAAGGCTAGCTAAAAGGTTAACTAAAAGCTAAAACAAGCTCAATGGAACTTACAGTAAAAAAAATTCTAGCTTGAAGCTAAACATAGCAGAAAGATAGTTAAATTATGCTAGATTAGACTACTGTATTAGGTAAATTTTAGCTAAAAGCTAGAATATCAAAATGCTAGTTGAAAGTAGCAAAACACTAACTCAGTCAGAGTAGAAAACTTAAAGTAGCTAAAAGTTGACTAAATGTTTCAAAAGGTTAATAAAAATCTAAAATGCAAGCTAAAAGACAATTTTCTAAATTCTAGCTGAAAGCTAGAATAACAAAATGCTAGTTCAGCAAAAGGTTAGCTAAACGTAGCTAAAAGCTAACTAAATATTTCAAAAGGCCAGCTAAAAGTAAAATTACTAAATTCTAGCTATTGATTAGCAAAACGATAACGCAAAGTATACAAACTAGCTAAAAGTAGCCAAAAGCTAACTAAATGTTTCAAAATGCTAGCTAAATGCTAAAAGAAGCAAAATAGCTAAAACCCTACTTTTTCTACATTTCTGCTGTAAGCTAGCATATCACAATGCTAGTTCAAAGTAGTTAAAGGTTAGCTATAAGTAGCTAAAAGCTAACTAAATATTTTAAAAAATCCAGCTAAAAGTAAAATAGCTAAATTCTAGCTATTAATCAGTAAATCACTAACTCAAAGTATCAAAAAAGGTAGCTAAAAGTGGCTAAAAACTAACTACCGGTAGATGTTTCAAAATGCCAGCTAAAAGAAGCAAAATGCTAGATAAAACCCTCATTTTTCTACATTTCTGCTATAAGCTAGCATATCAAAATGCTAGTTCAAAGTAGTAAAAGGCTAGCTAAAAGTAGCTAATAGCTAACTAAATATGTCAAAAGTCCCGCTAAAAGCTAAATTCTAGCTATTGATTAGTAAATCACTAGCTCAGCATATCAAGGCTAGCTAAAACCTGATAGAAATGAAAGAATGAAAATATTTTAAATAGAGTAAATTTGAATGGATTCTTCATGTGGGACGAAAAATATTAAACTTCAAACTGAAGTCGTTGCACCTTTATTCTGAAGGAGCACAACGGTCGCAGAAGTAGGCGAAGGTTATCAGCCGTGTCTTTTCCTGCGCAGGGCAACCTGTCGGACCTCGGCCGCCTGCTCATGCAGGGCTCCTTCAGCGTGTGGACGGAGCACAAGAAGGGCCACGCCAAGGTGAAGGACCTGGCCCGCTTCAAGCCCATGCAGAGGCACCTGTTTCTGCACGAGAAGGCGCTGCTGTTCTGCAAGAGGAGGGAGGAGAACGGCGAGGGCTACGAGAAGGCGCCGTCCTACAGCTTCAAGCACTCCCTGAACGTGAGCTCGACGTGAAAGTTCGAAGGCGGCAGCGTGACGTTTTTCCCGCGCTCCTAACAAACAAACGTTCTCGTTGGTTCAGATGAGCGCCGTCGGCATCACGGAGAACGCCAAGGGAGACAACAAGAAGTTCGAGATCTGGTGCAACTCCAGAGAAGAAGTGTTTATAGTGCAGGTAGCTTAATTTCTTTTAAAAACTAAAGTTTATTTTTTAACATCAGCTAAAACGGACTTTTCCTTCTAGGCTCCGACGTCGGAGATTAAAACGGAGTGGGTGAAGGAGATCCGCAAAGTCCTGACGCAGCAGCTCAAGGCGTGCAGAGGTAGGCTTGCTTTTCCGTTTCTTTCCGTTTCTCGTCTTTTTGTTCGGCGTAGCCGCTCGTCACCACTTCCTGTTTCAGACGCCAGCCAGCAGAAAAGCTCGGACTCTTCGAATCCCGCCGGCAACGGCGGCTCCGCCTCCCTCAGGTGGGTGTCGCTTCTCGCGCCAGGCGAAGAAAAGCGTAGGAGTAAGACTTAACGTTCTCCCGCTCTGGTCTCCTACAGCCCCTTCCGCGGCAACAATCAGAAGAACCAGAAGAAGCAGGAGGAGAAGAAGGTGGAGCCCTTTGACCCCACGTCCTGTTCTTCACCCAGACACAAAGGTGAATAAAACAAACGCCCCTTTGTGGTTCCTGCCGCCGCCGTCGACCCTCCATAACCCAAACTTCTCTTGTCTCCATCGCCTTCACCTCCACGGCTCCGGTTCCTGTTTCCTCCCCCTCCCGCTTCTCATTTCAAACCATTTTCTCCTCCTCCAGACGACGCCGTGACCAGCCCGACCACCGACAGGTCCTCGGCGGCTAAAAAGCGTTTTACTTTGCAGGGTTTCAGCAATCTGAAGAGTCCCAAAGGTAACGTGAGGAAACCTCAGCAAGCTTACGAGGTTTACAGCAGATATTCTTTTTTTTTTATTTATCCTAACTTATTCGGTTCAGAAAGCTATCTGCTGCAGGTAGGATGTTTATTGTTCACAGAGCCCTATTTCAAATGATCTGAACTATCCCTTTAAGTCATAAAACCTGGAAGTTTCCGGTTTGATTAGAGTCCGTTTTGGAGAAACGCTGCCTCCTGGTGGTCAAAGTGAAGCGTTGCTTCTGTTTCAGGGCTCCTTCAACAAAGTTAAAGTTTTTTTTTTAAACAAATATTCATATTTCTTTGTATCTAAAAAAAAAAAAAGTTCTTTCTTCCCTGACTTCCCTCTCTCCTCTTCTTCCTCTTCCTCCTGACGGCTCAGCTCTGAGCCCGGAGCACGCCTCCAAACGCCACTCGGTCAAAAGTGACCCCACCCCCTTTGGCTTCAAAGGTACATTTCTTTTGTTAAACCCCGTCTCGGTGGGAGATTTTTATTTTAGAGGCCGTCGTTCGGCTCCTTGTTCGAGTTTTGTGCCGGCGTCTTGACAAAACCTCGGAGACGAAACAGTTGAAATGTTGTGTGGAACGTAAATTAAAACAAAACGCAGTCAAAGAAGAACCGTCCAGAACCGCTGCCGTCTTCTCTGGACCAGAGCTCATATAGAGTGGACTGAGGTGAAGTCCAGAACGGTTCTGAGGTCAGACGGGACCAAACGTTCTGTTTGGAAACCACGGACATCACGTTCTCTGGACTATACGAGGACCATCCAGCCTGTTGGCAGCTTACAGGTAAAAACAACTGCCTCTCTGATGGTATGGGGGTGCATTAGTGCCTCTGATATGAGCAGCTTAAACATCTGGAAAGACTCCATCAATGCAGAAAAGTAGATAGAGGATTTAGAACATCTGATCGAGGAGATCCAGGACTGTAGAACAGCTCCATCAATCCTCGATTAGAGCAGAATGGGACAACATGCCCTCCAAAACCTCCAACAACTGGTCTCCTCAGGTCCTTCAACAACTGGTCTCCTCAGGTCCTTCAACAACTGGTCTCCTCAGGTCCTTCA
>JARVGV010000713.1:8032273-8045730 GCA_031762435.1 Hypsolebias longignatus
TCCAGAGGAGGGACAGTGGGTATATTGATAGAAGGATGTTAGAAATGCAGCTGCCAGGAAAAAGACAAAGAGGAGATACGTGGATGTAGTTAGAGAGGACGTGGAGGTAGTTGGAGTGAGGACAGAGGATGCAGAGGACAGAGATGGAGGAGGATGACTCGCTGTGGAGACACTGAAGAGGGAAAAGTCAAAAGAAATGAATGATGTCACCAGATCTTTTTGCACTAACAGCATCTGTTGAGAACAACTCAGCTACTATCACATCAAGTTTTAGCTGAATATCTCTAAAACTGAGTTACATTGTACTGTTGCTATTATGGATTAGTTGTGGTAGCCCCTTGAACTGAGATGACTTCCCCTAAAGCGTCATTAAAATCCATCCAGCGGTTCACGAGATATTTAGTTAACAGTCAGACACACAAACACAAGAAAAATGTCTTGGGGCAATAATGAAAAGACATAACTCTGAGTCTCTCACCATCACTTAGCAGAAATAAATTCAGAGCCGAGATAAAAACATGACTTCTGAAAGAATAAAATCAACTCACCGGGCGGCTCTGACTGGATGTGGGAGGTTGATCTTTGTTGTCTGGCTAAAAGGTCTTCCATACGTTTCGCATATCTTTTATTGTCGTTCTTCACGGTCATAACAGACTGTGAAATTAAAAAGTTAAAATAAAGAAGAAACACCTTCAGTTCAACTTTCCCTTCATGCAAAATTAAACAATCTGATTTGATGGAAACGAGTGTTGTAACAGCTCGGCCAAAATGATCCCATAGTGAACATCTGTCGTAATCTAAATTAACTCCTGGAAGGTTCCATGGGGAAAGAATCTGCCACACATTTATTCTTGTTTGTGTTATTTTTTTATTTACATTTTGGTGATGTTCATAAGTTTGACTGTTCCTTATAAAGCCTAAAACTTATTTTAATTTTTCCCCTCAGGATTCTTTCAGATGCTCCTATAACCTCACAGTAACGCAACTACCCTCCAGTGTTCTTTGGGGATGAATTCACCACAGGGAAATCCCATTATAAATGCATTTTCTGATCCCAATATTATCATCATATCATAAAACAATTTATTTTCAATAATTTATTTAATTTTTACCTCTATCCCTATAATTATCTTTTTTTTTTTAATATTGCTCACTTGGTGATGCTTTGATTTTTACTAGGGGTGCACCAATTGCAGTTTTCTGGCTGATCACCAATTTCTAAAAAGTCTGACCTGCCGATTCAGATTTTGGCCGATACCGATTTTGTTTTATAAGCGACACTGTGGGTTATAAGGTCACAATGCACCTTCAAGTTTTCCAATCTTATTGTACTGAAAAACATACCCTTGAACAATAAGTTAGAAACAATACAAACTTGTTTTAACTGGCCATGAGGTAGTGCTCTGAAATATAAATGAAGTTCAGACAATTGTTAAAACTACAAAAAAATTGGTAAAATCAGTTTCTTGTGCAAGTATTGGCCGATTTTCAATTTCCCCAAATTAACAAAATCGGGGCCGATAAATCACCAACATCTTATCAGGACTATGGTCTATTTGCTGACCAATTTATCAGTGCATCCCTAGTAAAAATGCAGTTAAAATAATTTATGTAAATTGTAAAAAGAGGTGGTCCTAAAACTGAGCCTTGAGGCACACCATTAGTGACCGTTAAATAGCTTGACGAAGTACAATTGTGTCAAACACGTTCATACCACAAGCAGGTTCTTAAACAAATAATTGCAAAGAAAAAAATCAGTTGTAAACAGAATGAGAGCAAGGCTGAAAACTGGGCAAAATCATCTTTGACTTGATTCTTTGAAGTGCCTTTAGCGCTAAAACCATCCAATAATAACACACAAATCAAAGACAATGACTACTTTTTATTAAAAGAGACTGTTCTGCAGCTCAAACAAACAAACAAAATACTGTATAAAAACATAAATGGGTCATTTTGCATAAATATATAAACGAAATAAACCTTATATCAACATGTTGCACATTTATTTATTTTTAGTTTAACTGTTAGCTTTAGCAACATGCACTCCGCCCATCTTTCGGACGACTGTACGAACATAATTTCACTGTATTATGGTACAATGATAATAAAGCTTATTCTGATTCTGATATATTGTATTAAAACATAAATGAAAATGTCAATATAATATTTCATATGTGCTGAATTTATGGGACTTCTCTGAAGGCACAGAAGGCCCTATGGTTTTACCTGTGTAGATATGGTGATGTTGGTGTAGATGAAAAAGATTAGATTAAAAACCGACTTTAGATTCAGTCTAGCTGTGCTATGAAGCCACTATAAGTACATTTATCTGGAAGTTACAACTAATGGGACTAAATCAGTCAGCCGAAATCTTGGAGTGAGAATTGGATGCGGTCCTTCAGCATCTTCCTGTGAGGCCTTGCTCTAGAACTTTCCCTACTTGCAGCTCATTAGCCTCTCCTCAACAACACGTGTTCCTGATGGGCTGCTTTGGTAACGAACAAAAAAAAAAGGCCACAGAGCGTTCTCTGCAGTGGTAATAATATAGAGTTTTATTGTTGTACCGTGCGTGTGCTGCGACCAGAAAGATCCAGCTTCTTGCCAAGTTTTGGTATTAGCACTGCCGTGCACCGTGCCAGGATTTGAAATGGCTCCCCTTTTTGAAATTCTTATTTTTGGGCCTTTAATTGACGAGGGACCAAACGCTGTCTGTACCAATTAAGGCTGTTTCGTCGCAGGATGTCTAACATGCTAATAGGCTCTTCGGTCTCATCATGGCTGGTTGATCAACAGTTCAGCCGGGTGCGCGTGCACGTGTGTGACCGTAATTCAGAAGATAATAACGTGCATGGGCGTGCGCTTTGAATCTCCGCGGGGCGCAGAGAAGTGTGGGGGATAAGCGAAGAGAGAAATCCGAAGATGAGAGCAGACAAGAGGGTGGGAGAGAGAATCCCCTGCTGTTTTTCCAATCAGGAGGCGTCGTCCTCCTCACTTGGTGATTTATTCTCTCTCTCCTCTCCTTCGTGTCCCAATTTCCAACCCCTTCTTACACCCAGCCCTCCATTCCTTTCATTCATTTCTCCCCGTCTCCTGTCCGTGGGCAGCTCGTGAACATGGCTGTTTAGAAATGACGACAGGAACGCATTCAGGCGGGCAGTTCTGAGAAAATGACTCACCTGTAACGCTGGGAGGTTTTCACCTCGACTCATTCTAACAGCTCACTTGTTCTCTCTGGAATAGTTGCTGCCGCTTTAGACATCAGATTTCTTTTATTCTAAAAGTGCTATTAAATGATGAATGACCTAACTGACCAACATTAATAAGTGTCTGGCACCGCTCCTTGCCCACCAGCAAAGACCATCCTTTTTAATAGATGAATAATGAATCCAGGGTTGCAGGTCCTGACTAAATACATATATAATTAGGTTATTTAATCCCAGAATAAAACATAGCGACACAAAGTCGGGGAGCAGCAAATCAAAACCGTGGCAACCGAATGCAAGCATTTGATTTGTCAGGGCGGGCTACGGTTGCGTTTGTATGCAGATGACATTGCCATTAAATAAAGCCTTCATTCTTTATCACCTGTCTTGTTCTGCTGCCAATCAGTGGTTTGGTCCCATTTCACATCCCTCGACTCGTCCCCTGGAGCCACAAGTGTGTGTTTGTGCTTGCACCGCCGTCTGATCGCGCTCAGCGGCCGCCACCTTTAATAAGTGTGTCACTCCTACAGTAGCTGGAGTGGCTGTGGTGGAGCAGGAGCTTCAGCACATTATTGCTGGTAAATTACCAATGCAAGTGTGTGTTTGTCACAATCGTAGCCTCTCATAGACGCACTCGCCGACCCCTCCCTCTCGGCGCTGGTTGGTTGCCACGACTACAGTGTCGCCTCTCTTCCTCATGTTGCTATGAGACTCGGACCGACAGACCTGAGCTGAATGACAATGTGTCTGTGGCTCTGGCAAGAGGCCTACAGGAACCAATACGAGACAGTCTAGACAAGCACTTCCCTATCTGGGGTCGAGGGACCTCGGGAGCGATTGTTTGGGTTGGCAGGAACCTTCTCATCATACGAGGGCCTGTATATTAACTCCGTTTCTTCTGTTCCTTCAGCAAACGTCTCATTTTGTTCATTTTTACGCGTTAAACAATACCAGAATTCCCTGTTTGATAAACACGGTTGATGTTTTGTTTAATTTTAAAGCACTATTTTTTTCTATAAAATGAAAAGGTTGAATAATATTCATAATGTCCAAAGAGCTATTCATCTGATAATCTGGCTTAACAGAATTATTAAATGTGTTTTGTTCTCTCATCTTTTCCCAAGGTTTTAGTCTTTTTAGCATATTATTCTATCTAAATGTATTACTGTTAATATTTGTCATTCTCTCCTTGTATAAAAACCTCTTTGGGTCTTTTTACACATAAAACTAAACCAAGCGTCATAAATTTGTTAGCTTGTATCAAAGCTGCAGATGTGAACTACAAATAGAAATTCTCTTTAGAAGTTAAAATTCCCTGTCAACAGATTTCAAATGCCCTGTACGTATTGTTAAAAAAACACATTTGCAGCTTGCTGATATGCATTCTGAAAATTTGGTGATATCTGAGACTGCCTCAGCTCTGACCTCCCCGCAAAGAGGAATATTTTATCTCAAGCTGCCTTCTTATGCTTTCTGGGACTGGGTAGCACAAGCAGGCACATGGAAGCGAGGATTTTTCTCTCAGTTAGAATAACACCTTGTCTGTGCTGAAACATGCTCTGCTGGAGGCGACGACACCCATGCAAAAGAGTTCTGACACATAACAGCTGAGCAGATGTGGGTGGGAAGGTGAGATGCTTTGGGCTTTGTGTCAGGGAAATCAAGCATTTTTTCAGAGATTAGTTTGTATGTGTCTGGGTAGTTATGCAAGTTGCAGGAGTGCTTCACTCTTTCATTGCCGTGTTTTCATTGCGCTTGATCAGCATGCTTAATATTTCACAAAGATATCCGTCCAGGTTTTACCACATATCTAAAAAAGCTAAGTCTGGTCCTCTGGTTTTACCACATAGATTTGTGAGGGAGATAAAAGTGAAAAGCGTCAATAATATATTTAATTACCTTTTTAATTTTTACACAAGAAATGGACTAATAATTAATACAGACTTGTACTGATTTTGACCGAACATCATGTGCCAGCAGTGAAAAAAGCAGAGGACTGAGCACACATCCCTGAGGAACCCCTGTGCTCAGTTTATTGGAGAAAGATGGATTAATGTGGACACTGTTGTCTTTCTGACAGGAAGCTTCGAAAATTGTCACTAACAGCAAACAAATTGTAGACTATAAAACCATAATAAAACTTGACAGATGTTTAAAATGTGGGCAACAAAACAACAGATTCATCCACCACATCTGTCAACGGTTACAATATTCATTAATACATCAGCGATCACATTTTAAATTCATAAAATGAGATTAATGTTAAATAATTACATAAAGATGAATCTCCCTGAACAGATGTTTACGATGTCTGTGACGGCCTGCAGCTGTTTTACCTCTATCTGAGTTTTATTACCATCCAAAATCTCCTTTGCTGTAGTTTTATCAGTACATGGATCAGAATCAGAAGCTTTATCATCATTGTACCAAGATACAGTGAGATTATGTTCGTACAGTCGTCCAAAAGATGGGCGGAGTGCACACTGCTGCTGCTACTGGAGCGCGGCCTCTTATCCTTTTATCAGAATACTTTTTTTTATATAGAAAAAGGAAAACGGCCATGAGAATGGATAGTGGGATTACAAAAAAGATCTCTTCACATCTTGTCCTAACAGGGCACGATTTACTAAGACATCAAAAAAACTCTACCAGCAAGCACATTTATAAACACATTAGAAATGCATTTGACGTCAAGACCGTGAGATTTGTCCATGAAGCACTTTCAAATAGGCCATAGCCCTGATAAGATGTTGGTCAGCCGGCAGTTCTGATAAGCCTGCACAGAAGTTTGCGGGGGTGCGATAGACAAAGCTTTTCCTTAGTTTCCCCATGTCCCAGGAGAAATTTGATAGTCGGCCTGCTTTCGAGGCCAAACAGGGGAGTCAGATTCGGATAAGCCACAATTGTTGATTTCATCAGGCAGGCAGTTTTTTTTCCTTGTCAGCCTTGAGTCCTGCTGGTACTTTCAATCCAAAATGGCCAGATTTGTGGGCATTCCACTGATCCATGTTACGAGCCGCCTTCAAGGTCGTCCCCAACATGCTGGCGAGTCCTAGAAGCCGCAGGTGGCCTGCGATTCCCACAAATCGCTTCCATCTTACTGTTTAGCTCATATATCAGTACCGGTATTTGTAGCACAAACCAAACCTTCAAGGCAGGCAGCCTGACGAGGGCCAAATTAGCTGCAGCTGTTGTCTTTGTATGTTGATAAACCAGGAACCAGCCGATTCCAAAAAGTAGGAAAACTGTTATCATGAATCCAGTTATATACTGTATGACTTTGGCGTCCTCCTGAGACAAAACAGAAAGACACATCAGCTCCCACATCCATGACGTATCCTGCAGCGTGAGTCTCAACTGGACATGAGGGCTCTCCAGGACCCTGTTGCTTTGTTGAAAAGATTTTGTCGATTGCACTGACAGTCCAGCTCACCATGGTAGATATGGTGCAACTACAAAAGAAGAGTTGGTGTAAGCCGTTAAATAACTTGATCAATGTTTGTTTTTGTCTTTTCAGGAACTTTTTACAGCTGAGTGCAAGTTTAAAGAGTCAGTGTTTGAGAACTACTACGTGATCTACAGTTCGATGCTCTACAGACAGAAGGAGTCGGGCCGGGCCTGGTTTTTGGGCCTCAATAAAGAGGGACAGATCATGA
This sequence comes from Hypsolebias longignatus, assembly GCA_031762435.1. Lineage (NCBI taxonomy): Eukaryota > Metazoa > Chordata > Actinopteri > Cyprinodontiformes > Rivulidae > Hypsolebias > Hypsolebias longignatus. The sequence goes on from JARVGV010000713.1 coordinate 8,039,133, forward strand.
AAGGCAACAGGGTCAAGAAGACCAAACCAGCTGCTCACTTCCTGCCTAAACCCATAGAAGGTAAGAGTTCAACTTCATTTTCAGTTCAGATTTTTCAAACAATGTTCCGTAACACAGTTTTTCCTTCTTTCGATCCTTCTAGTTGCAATGTACCGAGAGCCATCGTTACACGATGTAGGAGAGGCGGTGCCTAAACTCGCAGGGGGCCCGCCTTCCAAAAGCACAACCTGTGAGCCCGTGGTCATGAATGGGGGAAAACCCGTCAGTAAGCCCAGCAAGGAGGAGACATAACCCCACACGACATTTCAGCCCCACCCTTTGGCTGACTGGAGGCTAGGAAAAGCCACAGACAAAAAAAAAAAAAGAACTGCGAAAGGTAATAAAACAGAGATGAGCTCTAACTGGACTGTTGTGGGGCTGAAAGTCTCACCTTGCCTCTCCCTTCTGGACAGTATTGTGGGGCAGCGCCGGAGGGACTGCAATACAGGAAACGATCTGCCAGACGTACCTTTCTGAACTGGGACACTGGCGTATGTTCTCACACGAGTCAGGAGGACAAACACAAATCTGAAAAAAAAACCCCGCCATTCTCACTTTTCTTTTTCCTCCCTGTCTTCTAGCGTTTCCAGGTACGCTCACTGGCTGGGGGCCGCGGACACACATTAACACCAACTCCACTCGAAATCGACCGCTTGGAGTCGATCTTTAAGTACATTAACAGCATCAGCAAACAGAGCGTTCTAAATACCAAACACTGGCGATGCAGAGAAAGCTTAGTCATCAACCAATTAACATTTTGAACCGAATGTTCTCCACGAAAATTACAACGAAGTGCACGGGGAAACCTCACCTCTCCCTTGATATTATTATTATTTATCTCTCGTTGTTTGTCCCATAAAATAAACCACAGTCCTGCAACGTTCACAACACAAACACGACCCTAGAGGTTAGTCAACAAGAGCAGTTCCCACATATTCCCAACTTGTAGCAACGAGGAGAGCGTCTGAGGGTTCCCGGAGTCTGAGCAGCACGGTAGCAGTGTTCACACAGAGTAGCAGACTTTATGAGACGAGGAGCTTTTATACTTGAAAACTAACGAAGGAATCAGGGTATCATTGCGCGAAGGTCAACGCCAGTGACGACCGGTTGCTGTGAGTTAGAGCCTGTGTAATTGGGACTTTTAAAAATTCACAATTATTCACGCAATCTTCTCACGTTTTTCCAATATTTCCATCGTTAACCAAAGGTTCAACGGTATTATCAGCTACTACGGATAAAGTTGCCTGTTTATGACATTTTTAGACTGTTAACACCATGTCAATACTTCAGGTACTGTTTGTAATTCCTCAAAATGACGCTAGGTTCAACTTCTTTTAAGTTAATATCGCGGCACAAGTCACTTTTATACGTTGCGTTGGATGATTCCACCCGGCAGTCGACCCTGAGAAGTTTCAAGGCAAATTAAAACGTTTTGTTGTACGTTTTGACAAACTACCGTTTACGCTTATTTGACGTTTTCTGGATCCACGTTGCCTAGCTTGTTCTTGCGTTGCGTGAATAATTCAGTTCCTAAATGTCTTAAAAAGAAAATTATTTCACAACTTCTATGTGCCTTTTTTTAGTAGTAACATGGCCAATCACTCGTGTAGGTAGTCCTGCTGTGTAAACCAATAGAAATGGTGCGTTTTAAATAAAACCAAGTTAAAAACGCAAATCGTATACCCAACGATTTCTCATACCTTTATTATTATTGTATGCTCGTTGAAAGACGAATGTATTATTTGGTCTCCGTCCGTCCGAGAATTTTCTCTTGTCCCATCCATAACTTCTTATCCGTTCTACGCTGCTAATCACCCCAACTCTACAGTCAAGGTCACAAACAAGGTTATAGTTTGTCGACAGGGGTATAATGTACCATATGTGGTACACTGGTTTTTATTATTCCCCGTTGTATAGAAAAGTGTCTCAACAATTTACCTACAGGCCGTGCATAAATGTGCAATCTAAGGTTTTGGTCTGATTCCGTATCTGGATCTACTGTATTTATCAATTAACTGTTCAGTGAACTTCATAAACACTCAAAATCTTTTTATTTTTCTGGCACTAATACTGTCTCAATTACACAATGGCTTTAAATCAGCCTGCACATAAAATATCTCTAATCGATGTAGTTTCTAACGAGCACGAAGCAAACCACCGAACCCGAACAGCACACGTAGACTCCGGTATTAATCAACACATTTAAAACATGGGTTTGTTTACACCTAAAGACCTTAAACGCAAGATAAATATAGAACATTTAAAACCGTTGAAGCCACCCTCTCACTGTGAAAGCCAACGTGGCTCTGATTTGTTCTGTTTACTCGTCTTTCTTTGCCTGAAAGACGCCAATCTCTCCAGAAATACACGAGCGGTCCAACTGAGACGTGAATACTGTGATCCCACGCTCTTTGAGTTGACGTCGGTGGCGCCAAGGCGCACGTTAAATAAGACTAAGGATAACAGAGCGTCTGCTTTTAATTGATGAAAACAGACGCCGTGCTTTGAATCCAAATTTGGGGGCCAAAATAAACCACTTTGCATTTAAATCAGATGATTGAAACACTGTCCTGTTCGCTGAAGATTAATGACCTCCGCCGGAGTCGTCGCAACTACAAAGGAGCACCGAGCAGTGAGCAACCGCCACATCAAACGGGCAGGTGGAACGCCGCGCTGCTGCACACCGGTGTTGTATCTCTAAGTGGCACTGAGTACGTTAGAAACCTCGCAGTGTTTCTGATTGACATTTTTGAGATTTTTCACACTTCTGCCACATTTTTCACTCCTTTCTCTCATTTGCTGTTTCTTACATTCATGAGTTAATCCAGACTGATGCCACCAGAGATGGCTTGTTTTTTTGGCCTTTAAAGAAAATAACGATTTACTTGGTGTGTAAGAAATGTGTTTTTAGTGTTGGATCATGAGGGGAACAAAAAAATAATAAATTTATGTGAGTGCCTCTCATCCCCAGTTTGGGTCAAGATTTAAAGGGATCTCTGACTACATGCACATGTTGGCCTTAAAATGTTATTTCTCTATTCTACTAAATTGTGTTTGTGACACGTGAAAAATCATAATGACTTTAAAAAATGAGATATGGTAATTACATATTTCACCTAAGGACATCATTGTTTTGTCAGTGCAGTGCATTCTGGGCCGATGACCTATGTTGTAATGGAGACTAAAACACGAGTCGAGGATAAAAAGTTCTGACGTCAGTTTGGTTCATCGCCTGTTTGTCCGTCTGGATCTGGAAGTCGCATCTTAGGCCTTCCATTCTGCACCACCCTTGGTGGCGTTTCCCACTTTGACTGTGGGACCCTCCAGCACAGATGTTCATGTATATTATTCCAGTTGTTCCAATACAGGTAGTCTCCGGTTTACGGCCGAGATCCGTTCTAACGGCCCGGCCGTATACCGATTTAGCCTTAAACCGGATCTGCACACACGTGCGGCCGTATACGCGGATTTACGGCCGGAAAACGAAACCGAAACTAAAACGGTGATCGGTAACGTCTTTTTAAACATGTTTTTTTCAATGTAAAAAAAACTTAGAACCGCCGTTTTAATGTGTTTTAATGTGTTTTATTGTGTTTCCAAGCAGTTCGCTAACAAAATACCCTAAAAAAAACCCGAAAAAAAGCATAAAATGCTGCATAAAAAAGTCCGTGAGGTGTGATGACGTCAAACGCGAAACGCCGTAAACCAAGTATGCCGTAAACCGGGGACTACCTGTATATATATACAGTATATATATACAGTATATGTAAATATGTATGCATGTCCAGAAGAGCCCCAAGAACAGCTAAGACTACGATATTATGACAAAGCCCCATGGACCTGAGCTTGGACTGAAAAATTAAAAAGGTAGGGTGATCTGTGTGTTTTATATTTATTATATTGTATATATTTTAATAGCCAGCTCTTTTTCTGTTTCAATTTTAAATAGTAGGAAAAATAAGCAGGCATTTTTTAACTGTCACTATCAAATTTCTTTCACGAACAGTTTGTTAAAACCCCAATGTGACACAATGAAATCTACTTGTTTCCTTTGGCCGGCAGTTTTAAACCCAAAGGTGTTTGTTTTAAAGGATAAAGCTGAAACGTTAAAACCCACGAACAGTGGCCATTTTTGCTTAAGCTGATTTTCTAAAATGGAAAATAAATACTTTTCCTTTCTTACCACAGATACGGTAAGTGGTCTATGGAGATTTCTTTGTACGTTATACTCTTTTTTTTCTCTCTCTAATGTGTCTAACCTTTCAAAAATGACAGTTTCCAGTGAATAAATTTCACAAGATTTAAAAAATGTTGCTCCCGAGGCCCGTTCAGTCAAGAACCTCACATTGCTGACATCTAGTCTTGTTAAAGGAGACACCACTTGATCATCTTTTTCGCTCCTATCAGCACAAATGTTACATTTTCCATCTTCTGCTCTGTGCATATCCTTGATTGCCTTCCAAGAAACAACAACGCTCTAGCCATTTGTGGCAGTGAACCAGCAACAAGAGAAGACAGGAGGAGATGGAAGCATGAGGAAAACTGCTCCCTGTTTTGCTGTTTCCATGCCCAGCTGTTCTCAAGTGGAAGCATGCTGAGGCCTGTGACAGTGCTCTGAAATGGTTACAAGCTTGATTCATTATCCCCAAATCATCAATCACAGCCCTTAAATGTTTTCCCCTTTAGCCCCAACATCTGCAACTGCACCGGTAAAACAGTCGACAAATAATGGCTCTGATTGCTTCAATTTTATCACTAGCTGCTTTCGAGGGGGAGGAAACAAGAAGATCTGATACTGCAATTTACAGTATAGGTAGGTAGACGGTTCGTTCTGAAGGTGTTTTGAATTAAAAACTTTTCTGAATGAGCCTGAAAGAGAGGTGGAGAGTTATATTGACCAATAAGCACAACAGCAGGGGCGTGTAAACCTCTGTGCTATCCAGCTTAATCAGGAAACACTGTAATCATCCTCTATAAAGCAGAGAGGGGTTTCTCGTAAGCCCTGCCGCAGACGTGAGAATAAGAGCAGACCTATAACCGGTGAACAGGAAAATAAGTTAGCTCTGACTGGAAGCGTGACTCACTCTCTGCTTTACAAGTGCTAATGACTGGATGCCTGCCCACTTTGCCCCATTTCGTTCATGCCTCCCATTAGCCCTCAAACTAAGTGAAACTCGTGCAAATTGGATGCCAACCTGAAGCCTGCAGCATCTTTGCTGCCATTTAGCAGCGCTCATTTTTTAAAACTTACTTTGTAATTTTCTGGGGAGTGGGGGGTGGACTTAAAAAAAATAGAAGCAATCAGGTAAAAAACTAAGGGATGCACTGGTTAGAAAGCCAAGTCTTGAAGACCCTGTTTCACATTCAGAGACAAGTTGAGCGTTCTCTCTACGGCTCCAGCAACAATCCCAGAAAACAACAGGGAGCCTGGATGAAACATAAAACATGGACAGATAAGCCCAAAAGCAGAAGGTGCAGCGCATATCTTTAGATATCTGTATTGCATTGTTTCTCTTGTTTCCAGACCAGTGTGGTGCTGACTTCTAATAGCAGCCAAAATTCATTAAATAGAAAGGTGAATGTTTAAAGAGCTCGTGTGATGCATAAAAAGCTGTTTGTGAATGTTTGCAGTCTGTTCATGACAATCAGACAGGTTAGCATGGCTGCAATGGAATTCCAAACTAAACTAAAATCACAAAGTTGGAGCAATTCTTAACAAAAATCAAATAAACTCAAATGCTTCAACTGTTGACGTAATTTATGCATAAGCAATTAAAGGTAAGTGACACAGAGAGAGCTGTTTGTTTGACCAAAGGCTGAATGATTTTCATTGCTTGAGAGCATAAAATTACATCTGCAGGAACGTTGACATGGCTGCTGATTACCACCAATGACTCAATGATTACTTTGCCAGGTGCTGGGACGTCTTGTGCCTACAACCTTATCCCTTCTGTTTTTGAGCATTTAACATTTGGAGGCAAAGCAGTTTATTATTATTTATTTATTTTTCAATTTTTATCTTTAGCACAGATGATGGAAATGTTCTCATGCCGTTATGTTGTATTCAAGCAGTTCACTAAGGTGCCAACAGGGGAAGCAAATTTTGATTTTGCATGTGATGTAGTGTTTTTAGATGAAATGTAATTTGTTGTTTTGTGTGCTACAAGAATGAAATCGCCTGGAAAATAGAGGCTTCATGAACAGTAAAGAAAAACGATCTGGCTCATATTTATAGAAGCTACAGGCCCCATTCATCAAGAAGGCAAAACTGTAAAAAAAAAAAAAAAAAATACTGTAGATGTATGTCTATCGACCCATATCTCTCGGTGTGTGTTTATTTTTCTGTAACTTTGGCAAAATATCTCACACATCACTAAATGGATTTTAATGAAGCTTTAAGAAAGTAATTACAGTATTTGTTTGGCATCTAAACTGATCAACTTTTGGAGTCAGTCTAATTCAACATGGCTGCCACACCACAGTAACCAACACACACACACACACACACACACACACACACACACACACACACACACACACACACACACACACACACACA
>JARVGV010000713.1:8045830-8057244 GCA_031762435.1 Hypsolebias longignatus
AACGGCCGTTTTAATGTGTTTTAATGTGTTTCCAAGCAGTTAGCTAACAAAATACCCTAAAAAAACCCCGAAAAAACCATAAAATGCTGCATAAAAAAGTCAGTGAGGTGTGATGATGTCACTGGGGGGGCAGCGGCCGTAAACGCGAAACGCCGTAAACCAAGTACGCCGTAAACCGGGGACTACCTGTATATTGTTCCAGCCATTTGTTTATGGTTTTCCATGTATCTCTGCCTGGATCTTGCACCCTGCTATGATGTGTCGGACTGTCTCAGGGTCGTCTTGGCACAGCGTCCATCTTGGGTTTTGTCTGGTTTGGTAGACCCCAACCTCCATTGTTCTTGTGCTGCCATAATGCCTCTATCCTTCAGTCCAGCCCTCTCTGGACATTTATACAATTAGCTAATAGCTAACAGAGCTAATGTTGTATATATTAGCTCTGGCGCTAACACTATAACTCTTGCGCTAACGCTATTAGCTCTAGAGCTAACGTCATGTCTTAGCTCTAAAGCTAATACTATTACCGGTAGTTCCAGAGCTAAGATGGTATATATTAGCTTTGAAGCTAAAGCTATTAGCTTCAAAGCTAATATTATATATACAGTAGTCCCTTGCTACTTTGTGGTTTGTTTATCGCAGACTCGCTCTATCGAGGTTTTTCAAAATAAGATTAGACATGACACACAATTGGCTGATTGATGAGCAGCACGATCGGCATGGAATTTTTATTTAAAATAAGTTATTTTAAATTACTGTATTTAGCACCTGCTGCACCTTTGTGCAACCCAGAGCTGCAGAAAAAGCTTCCCCCTGCACCTTTGTGCAGCCCGTACTGCAGGATAAGCCTCGTACTGCAGCTGATCAGCTGTTCTCCCTGCAGAGCAGACAAGCGGGCGTGGCCATGAGCGCTTGCAGGTGGCTGAGAGCTGAAATCATGACATTCTGTGCTCCTTTAGAGTGTTTAGAGTTTAGAAACATTGTTTAGAATATTGAAAGAGTGTGGGAAGCTCCAACGCTAATATATGATATTAGCTTCAGATTGAATATATAGTAGTCCCTCGTTTATAGCAGGAGATCCATACCCTGAAGCCCCATGATAACTGAAATCCGCTAAGAAGAAATAGTAGTAAGTAGTAGTTCATATATACTGTATACAGTATATGAATTTTTAAACCATACCTCCTGAGCTAATGCTATTAGCTCCAAAGCTAACATCATAGCTTAGCTCTGATGCTAATGCTATTAGTTACGGAGTTAAAATCATAAATCTTTGTTCTGGAGCTAATACTGTAGTATAAGCTCCAAAGCTAACATTATCCAGTATATATTAGCTCTGAAGCTAACATAATAGGCCTATATTAGCTCTGGAACTAATGCCATAATTCTTGAGCTAACACTATTAACTCTACAACTAAGCTAATATATCTTAGCTCTGAAGCTAATGTTTTTAGTTCTGGAGCTAACATCAAATATTAGCTCTTGAGCTAACGCCACAACTCTTGAGCTAACAATATTAGATCTACTGTAGATCTAAGTTAACATCGTATCTTAGTTCTGAAGCTAATGCTATTAGTTCCGGAGCTAACATCGTATATATTCACTCCGGAGCTAACAGTATTAGCTCCAAAGCTAACATTATATATTAGCTCTGGAGCTAAAGTGAAAGCCAAGTCATTTCTACATTCTCCTCTCTGTCAACGTGCTCCATTTCAAATTAAAGGACTGCTGAACGTCAGATAATGTCCAAAATTAGCATTCAAGTTGAATATTGGAGCTTGCACCGAAGCAACCTGTATGTCATTTACCCAGAATGTATTGCAGTATAAATAAAATGGTGGCTTCTGTGTGTCATCAATTTTTAAACTAATTATAAAAACTAAACAGCCTACAGTATTTTTATGGCCTCATTTAAAGCTGAAATAATTAATTAAATAAGATATTTTGTTCCAACTAGTCGGAGATCCTTTTTAGCTTCAGAGTGGCTGTATATCTGTGTCAAGCATTTTTTTTGTTTCTCTCCCCTCAAAGTGGTTCAACTTCAGCTCTGTTATGTCTACTGTTACATGGGACAATGTTATTGAGGACCCAGTCTGGTGTTGTGCTCGTCTCACGTAAAAGAAATGTGGCTGTAACATTTATTTACTAACTGTTGTGTCGCATTTAGGGGCAAAAAAGGATGAAAAAATAAATAAATAAACCCTGACAGTCAGGTTTAATTTCCAACGTACCTCGTGTTGTCTCAGCTACGTGTGTCTAAGAACCTATGTGAGGTTTTTGTACAAAAATGGAATGAAACCGGAGTCACCGAGTCCTTTTTAATCTGTTGGTTGTTTGTTAGGTTCACGCCAGGGTTCCCATCATGCATGAGCGTTTTGTAGAGATCTGTGGGATACGGTCACAGATTAATGACGTTTGAGGGCAGAGAAAAAAGAATCCCGCTTCCTGGATACTGACCAAAGACGCTTCGACAACAGTGTTTCCAGGCCGGTACCTCAAATAATTACCAGCTGCATTTCCCAATGGATTCCTTTTATTCCACTGGTGGTTAGCCAGGTACCATGGCCACAATTATGAAATATCTCAGCTGCTGATTTAATTAATTAGAGGTGAGCAATCGCAACGACCTGGACGACTTTTAATTTCCGCAACGCGAGGGCCGCTCGTTCTCTCGCGGCGTTGCGCGTTTAGCCGTCTAAGTCTGCCCCGCGTGGCCTCCGGCTCTGAAATCAGAAGCCTGGAGGCACAAAATGGACACGAACAAAAAAAGAAAAGCTTTTGTGACCTGACCACTGCGGCGCCGGAGCACTTTAGAGCCACAGGAACATGTAATGGTTAGCACTCAGTGTCGCCCACCTCCCTCAGGTTTTCTTTTCTTTCTTTTAGGCTTTATTCCTCTTTCAAAAGACTGCCTTATTGAAGCGGAGGACTGCTGTTTTCAGCCCAGCTGCTGTATTTTTTTCCTCACATCCCATAGCAGATACAAACACATCCTGTTTTACTTTTCAATTGTCCTTTGATCCACAATCTTCTGTTCACGACTACGCTTGCTTTCGCTCCCTGCTTGTTGTGTAACCGCGCAGACGGAGAACGTATTCCCACCTCCCCCTCCTCCGCCGCTCTCTGGTTTTCCCACTTGTTGCATGGTATTGAAAACCAGGAATGACTGGCGAGCGCATGAAAGGAACCGACGCTTCGCAGCCTACGACCACCGCGTCTTTCCTTTTTCGACTTTTATCTGCCGTTGGTTTGGGCAGGTCGCTCTTGTCAAAGACGAGTTGAGCTCGTGTTGCTTCAGAAAACACAATGCGTCACTGAGTAACAAAGAAAAGGAGCACTAGTGTTAGACTCAAGCCAGATTGAGACAAACCTTTAGACACGAAAACAGCTCAGATCTCTTTAGTTGTCGTCTCCGCTCATTGTCTGAATCGTTGCATAAAAAATCCCCCTCTCCTAGACAGGGTTAACTCCTGTCTTTGTAACTTAATTATCACCAACTATATTCAGGGTTTTAAATGCGATACAGGGTACGGTGGTCTTGCTGGTGTTGTTGTTTCCTCCCTGTGCAAACCACATCAGCTATTAGCCAAAAGCCAACCGTGACTGGTGCCAACCTAGAAGGAGATTCCTCTGTCAGTACATGTACAGTTAACTTTACTTATATTATGCAAACTTTGTCTGCACTGTACAGTTTGTGTCTGATCTATTGTATACACACAGAAGACAAGAATATTGAATAAAGGATTTATAGAAAGGAAGACTGGGTTCTTTTTCTTCTTTGTCTTCTTTCGGCCAGCCAACCCTTTTTCTTTCACTAATATTCCAGAGGGACGATGTTTCCGGAGGCAGAATGAGATGTAAAAATTGTCCGGTTATTCGCAATTACACGTTTGACTTTATCTTTTCTTTTAAAGGAATGGTTCATTTGTCTGTCATCATCACGGTTGTACTCTTAAGTTGCGATACCAGCTTAGCCTTACACGTACTGACTGACTGCTTCAGCTCTGTGACTACCTCCCTTGGTGGTTCAGAGGATCAACAGAAGTCGGCTGACTTTAATAAAGACAATATAATACAATAAATTTACTCGACACCCAGTAGGGACATAGCTAAGTATAATATATAGTACAAGTCTTCTTTTGGCTGGTCCCTCTACAGAGTCCACAGCGAGTCCTCCTCCATCTCTTTCCTCTACGTCCTCTGTCCTCAATCCAACTCTCTACCATAGATCTCCTCTTTGTCTTTTTCCTGGCAGCTGCATTTCTAACATCCTTCTACTAATATACCCACCGTCCTCTGGACATGTCCTAACCACTGTCCCTCCTCTGGACATGTCCAAACCATCTCAGGTCTGGTCTCTCTAGCAGTTGTTCAACATGTGCTGTACCTCTGATGATCTCATTCCTGATCTTATCCGTCCTTGTCACTCCTAAGGCGAACCTTAACATCTTCATTTCTGCTACTTACAGTACTGTCTCCTGTCTTTTTTGTCCATGTCTCCGTCTCCAGACCATACAACATAGCTGCTCTCACCATTGTCTTGTAAACTTTTCCTTTGACCTTTGCTGACACTCTTTTTGTCAAAAATCACTCCTGAAACTTTTCTCCATCCACTCCGTCCTGCCTGGACTATTTTCCATGTCCATGTCCTTGATGTCTTGCACCTTTGTGACCTCTGCTCCTTGTAGCCTCACTGTTCCACCAGTCTCCCTCTCATTCACACACATGTACTCTGTCTTTCTAAGGCTGACTTTCATTCCTCTTCTTTCAAGTGCATACCTCCACCTCTCTGAGCTCTCTTCCACCTGTTCCCTGTTCAAAATGTCATCTGCAAACATCATAGTCCACGAGGATTCCTGTCTCACCTCATTTGTTTATTTGTCCATGGCTGGTCTCATATTCATATTTAGAGGAACATAGTAAATATCTAAGTATTTTGCTAACTACGCATCTGATTCCACCTTTAATGGAATTTATTTTGTGTTGAACTGTGTAATAAATCAGGAAAAGTGTGCAGCAAGTGTCAGGCTTTAAGAAAGGTTAACTATTGAACTGCTCGAGCACTAACACAGGCTCAGGCGTTTAATTAAATGCAGCCTCACAAAGGAGGCGACGATGTTGGTAACTGAGCTGCTTTTTATGTCAAGGTGTATTTTCTTGAGCAGTAACAAACAAGCCCAATGGAGGTGTCGTTACGTTGATGAAATGGGGTTTAATTGAGCCCCCTAATGCTGCCTCTCCTAACCTATTGTGCATCTTGTAATGCTAATCATGCAGAGTGCACCCGGTGGACCATGTTTGGCTGGTTTGCCTTCAGATACGGATACGAAGCACAGAGCTGATACAGCCCTGTTTATTTCTCCAATAAATGTATCTGTGTCCAGCCTGCTGGTTTGTAGCCGTCTTACCTGTTGTAGATAATGCACTTTTTAAGAAACTGGAATTCATTCTGACTGCGCTGTCGTCGTTCTTGTCGGTTCATGTGAACGTTTTGTTTTATAAAGGTTTCTGTTGAATTCTGCTCCATGTGTGCAGCTATCTGCTGCTGCCACTATTTGTGTTAAAACATGAAAAAAAAATCAGACAGAAGTCTATTTTTTTGGTTGTTGATTTAAGATGTGAGCTATCTAATTTGGCCTCAACTCTTCTCAAACCAGCCTTTAGCTTTTTGTTCTGGTTTAAATTAAACTCAGAACCGAAACTAATGAGGTAAAACAGGTGAATAAATATTAATCGCTAGTTGCTCAGCTTATTTATCAAACTAAATAACTTTGCCTTTGTCAACTTTTAGCCATTTATCGTGCTTACAAGGCCTGTTGCGATACACAGTAAATCAATTAATTGCATGACAAATGAAAATTATCGACTTTGTTTTCATTTACAGGCTTTATAGTTTCTTCGTGTCTCTCTTTCTACTGAAGAAACAGCTCAACTTTAATCTCTTCACTGACCCCTCCCTTTCTCTTTTCTCTTTAAAATCTGTTTTAACCGTCTAAAATCGTGTTTTCGGATTGTTAAAAGCAGCTAAGCTGCGAAGCTAAGCTACAAGCTAAGCTAACAGGCCGACCTATGGAATAAACCTCCGTCTTGTCAAGCTGCAAAATTCACTTTTGAAACCCGTGCCTTTTAGTAAAAGGTTGTTTTTCTCTGCAAAAAGAAGATGAGAACTTGTTTATTGGTTTGTCATTAAAAGCTTTGTGTGAAAAAAGCTCTGCTAAAGAGCTCAAATCACTGAGCGTCCACCATGTCACCATGTCAGCCCATGTCACGTCAAGGGCCCTCCCTCCCATTTTTTTTTTTTAAAGAGACGCTGCTCAACTATCCATCCTTTGGTTCAAACAGTCTTATACTGCCATCAGGTGGTCAGAAAAGATACTACACTCCAAACAAATAAACATTTCTTCTAAAATTTGAAAATTCATTTTTTGTTAAATTTCAAACAATATTATCGTTTATCACAATAATTTCTGAGACAATTAATGGCTCAGCAAAATTTGTTATCGTGACAGGCCTAGTGCTTACGTGAAGATAACTTTCTGACATGTATGATATTTTGACAATCTCTGACTAGGCTTTGCGCGTGAAGATTCAGGAAGGATTTTACCCACGATGACTGCAGGTCTGCTAATGCCTATCCTTGGCAGGCAGGCTTGCCTGCTTTGGAAAGTCTGGCTCGGTTCTTCTGCCCGTTTCACTTCTCCTTGAGGCTGGCAAGGTGGGCGTTCTCAAAGGACTCCACGGTTTTGTGTACACTGCCATGCCATCGCTCACGATCTGCAGCCGAGACAGACCGCCGGTGCAGGTCCTTGTTGCAGGCATTGAGTGAGGTCTTGAAGAGGTCCTTGTATCTCTTCAGTTAAACTCCTTTGTTTTGGTATGCTCGCTGTAGAGCACAATTTTTGGTAGACCATGATCCTCCATCTTGGAGACATTCCCAGCCCAATGAAGGTGGGATTTCAGAAGCATGACCTCGATGCTGGTGGCCTGTGTATGCCTAAGAACCTCATTTTAAGTGACATCGTCGCTCCAGTGGATGTTGAGGACCGAGCAGAGGCAACGCTGATGGAAACTCTTAAGGTGACTCAAGTGGCGACTTTAGGTGACCCAGGATTCAGAATCTTACAGGAGGGTGGACGGCATGACAGCTCTACAAACTGATCTCGGCTTGCCCTGAGGTTCTGAGTTCTGCCAAGAGCAGGACTTGCTTTGACCAGTCTGTTCTCGATCTCCTTGTGGGCTGTGGCTACAGAGGAGCGGTGCTCTGCCTTCAGTTGGGTCTGGTTTATGGAAGCGTGGGTAAGCTTGGTACTGTGCATGTGTGCAGGCTGGTGGAGTTCTTCTGTCTGCTTCTTGCTAACCTCAAGGCCGAACTGGACTTACACTGAAAAGTAGGAAGTGATGAATGTACAGAGCTTGGTCTTGTCAAACAGTAAGATTTTTACAAACCTACGAAGCCCGTTGAATAATTTATTTTCTGCGTATTTGTGGCAAAGGAAAGAACTCTGTACACTAGGATGTACAGTAAATATGCCACAAATATGTATTTAATCAATTTATGGCAAACAAACAGGTGCCAAACCGAAGCTCCTCACCACTTTACCTCAGTCTGAGTCCAGAGACAAGGACGAAGAGAGAGAAGCACCGGCAGTGTGCAAATAAAAGTCCCATTAAACACCTCCACGATCCGGCAGACGTGAGCTGCCGGAGAGACAGACTGGCAGGCTGACAGGCAGGAAGAACTCATCACACCCACGCTCAGAGCCTGGCCTCTGCTGAATGACAGGTGAACCAGCAAATACTGTAATTACGTGGATGTGAGTCTTAATTTGCATATGTAAATGTAATATAAATGAAGTGTACTCTGAAGAGCACCACAGTGTTTAATTAGTGAGGAAGGTGATGGGCAGAGCTATGAGAATCTTCTGCTTTTGTGCCAAATGCTTATATTTTTAATTATTTTAATTTACGCCCGTCAAAAGTGGACGTATTATCCCATAGTGTCTGTATGTGTATAAGCTTTCGCTTATCCTGCTCAAAACTTCAGCTCCGCTCAAGAAAAATTTAATGAAACTTGATCAATAGCCGGAGTGTCACATCCACTTTTCATCACCCCAAGGTCAAGGTCACAAATCAAGGTCAAAGTTGCCACGCTCCATAATTCTGATCTTCTCAAGGTAATTTAATTAAACTTCATTAGCAATAGATGGAGTGCCACATCCACATTTCATGACCCCCAGCCACAAGGTCAAGATCACAAATCAAGGTCAAAGTTGCCCCGCCCTGAAATTCTGATCTGTTCAAGATCATTTGAGACCTGATACAAATATGTATCATCATTAGATGGGGTGTTGAGTATAATTTTTATCACCCATCAAGATCACAAATTAACAAGGTCTATGTTTGTCTGAGCCATAAATTCTGGTGTGATCTGCTCAAGTGTGTTGCATAATATCTGCATTACTCCAGCTCCAAGGTCAAAGTCACAAATCAAGGTCAACATGGTCCCTCCCCAAAATTTTGATCTGCTCAACATCATTTGAGATTTGATACAAATATGTGTCATCACTAGATGGGGGTTGAGTATAATTTTCATCACCTAAGGTCAAGGTCACAAATCAAGGTCAAATGTTATACAAGGTCTTTGCTTGTCCGTGCCATAACTTCTGCTCTGATCTGCTCAAGATAATTTTACAAAACTTATTTCACATTTGTGCCACCAAGAGACAGTGTGTTGCATAATATTTACATCACACCAGCTCCAAGGTCAAGGTCAAAGTTGTCCTACCCATATTTCCTAATCCATTCAAAAATATTTAATGAAACTTCATACACATATATGCATCATCACTTGATGAAGCATCCCATACACTTTTCATCACTTTATCTTCAAGGTCACAAAAAAGGTCAAACGTTATGCAAGTCCTCTGCTTGTCTAGGCATAACGTCTGCTCTGATCTGCTGAAGATAATTTTATGAGACTTCTTACACATGTTTACTACCAATATACTGTACAATGTGTTGCATAATATTTTCATCACTCCAACTTCAAGGTCAAGGTCACACATGAAGATCAAAGTTGCCCTGCCCATAACTCCTAATCCACTCAAGAATATTTAATGAAACTTCATACATGCATGCATCATCACTTGATAAAGCAGCACATACACTTTTCATCACTTTAGCTTCAAGGTCGCAAATCAAGGTCAAAGGTTATGCAAGTCCTTTGCTTGTCCAGGCATAACTTCTGCTCTGATCTGCTCATGATGATTTAAATAAACTTCTTAAAGATTTGTACCACCAAGAGAAAGTGTGTTGTATAATCTTTTCATCAACCCAGCTCCAAGGTCAAGGTCGCAAAGCAAGGTCAAATGTTATACAAGGCAGTTGCTTGTCCAGGCATAATGTCTGCTCTGATCTGCTCAAGATAATTTTACGAAACTTCTTACACATTTTTACTACTGTACAATATGTTGCATAATATTTTCATCACCCCAGATTCAAGGTCAAGGTCACATATCAAAGTCAAAGTTGCTCCACCCATAGCTCCTAATCCATTCAAGAATATTTAATGAAACTTCATACATCTATGCATCATCACTTGATGAAGCATCACATACACTTGCCATCACTTTAGCTTCAAGGTCACAAATCAAGGTCAAATATTATGCAAGTCCTTTGCTTGTCCAGGCATATCTTCTGCTCTGATCTGCTCAAGATAATGTTACCAAACTTCTTAACATTTGTACCACCAAGAGACAGTGTGTTGCATAATCTTTTCATCAACCCAGCTACAAGTTCAAGGTCACAAATCAAGGTCAAAGTAAAATCAAGTTCAAATGGAGACCCGTCTATGTTAAGTGTTGTTTGTTGTCTGGGGGTGTTGAATGAAACAGCTTAGTGTGAAGGGGCGGAGGGCTACATCTGTAGCTAGCACATCTGTTTTGTGCACCGCTAGCTTAGCGTTACGTCAGTGCTAGCAGTTGTCTATGGTAGTGGGGGGCGACAATTCGGTAGGCAAGGCACACTTGGTTCCATTGACAAGGCAGGGTGCCCCCTTTGCAGGGGAAACAATGCATCACTTGCTGAAGGGTCACATACACTTTTGACCATTTTAGCTTCAAGGTCAAAGTCACAAATCAAGGTCAAAGGTTATGCGTGGTCTTTGATTGTCCGGGCCTCTGCTATAGATTGCTGTACGACAGTTTGTCGATGGGTGTGTAACGTGTCGTATTCTGTACTGAAGCTACACCATTCCTTGAATAATTAGCCCGACCTACCATGTTAGTGCACATTTCTAATGGCACACACACAAAATAAGCTCCACTTGAGTATTTTGAATTGCAACATTGTTGTTATTTATATACATCAGCATCAGCTGCTCATGCTGTTTTGTCTCGCGCCTCAGGGCCATTCATGAACACCTCAACAATCAAACTGGATGTTTTCAAGGTTATTTCTGTGGCTCAACACATCACATTTATCTAAACCTGAACTTCCCTAATCCCTAAAATCACGCCCCTACGCCGTCGTCACAAAGCAGCAAAATGACATTTTGTCATCACCAAACGTTTCCATTTCCTGCCTTTTTGATTAATTTCATTAAAACAGTATTGAGCTGGGAGTTCTGGTCTCTTCTCAGCAACGCTCGCGCAATTTGCCGCGCTGCCGCCGAGTGTTTGAGGTGGCACTGAGAGCTCACTCGAGAGCCTGTTTCTGGCTGCCTCATTATCATCAAAGACAACAGGCGCTGCGCTTCACACGCACACAACGGATGGTTTTCATCGCAATCACGGCCATTTCAAGCTGCAGCGTCCCCCGCCGCTGCTGTCATGAGAGCGCCTTGGATCTCCAAGCTGTCAGCAAATATGCAACAAGATGGGGCCTCGCGTCGACGTGACCCCCGTGTTGTTTTCCACAGCCTCGCTTGCGATCCTCAGATTACCGTGGAGCTCTTTAATTGAAGCCAAAGGGAAATTTTCCTGCAGTTATTGCTTTGTATTCCCATGGAACCCAGACAGCTGTCAGTCACTTGGAAAGGTTAACGCCATTTGACGGTTCCTTTGTTGTCTGCCCTAAAGTCACATCCATAACTTTATAAAAATGTTTTACTTTCATACAGTTCAGTCAGTAATTTAGCGTACCTAGTTCTGTTTTCTGTTTAATGAGAACAAAAAACAAAGTGTTTAGTGAAAATAAAAACAAATCGGAAGATCTTGCGAGTGCTTAAAGTATCGGGAATGAGACTCGCCGTCTACCACCCCAAGTCTTAGCTCACCGTCTGTTACGATAGCCTCGAGGAGTCTTGTAAATGAATCCTCTTGGCTCAATGAGACTAACCTGTACAGGTAGTCCCCGGTTTCCGACCGTCTTTGTTTACGAATTTCCGCGTTTACGACCGCCCCCCCAGTGACGTCATC
>JARVGV010000713.1:8070568-8081002 GCA_031762435.1 Hypsolebias longignatus
TATACAGTATATATATAAAATGTCCAGTAACAAAAAAAATACAAATCGAAATTTGTCCACTCTTCTCAAACCCACTGACATGCAGGAAATGAGCTGACACTAGGTCATATTTTAATATATATTTTAATTAAAGTCTTGTTTAATGTGCAAGGTCAGCGATGCAAAGCTATTTCCCCCAAGATAAAAAAAAATACACAAAAGTTTTTGGGAATACAGCGAAGAACGTCTCAAAGCAAGGTTCACCACCACTTTGGTTGTGTCACATTCAGGCACTCGGAGAGAATACATTTTAAAAACATCATCTGCTCCAGTTCAGCCTTTCAGCGCTCGGCTTCTCCAACGGACTATTTTCTCAAACTGTTATCTGAAAGAGACGAGAGGTTCCCAAAGACGGGCCTGAGAAGATGCCAACACAACACTCCAAGAAAGTCCTCAGCAGAAAGCTGTTCTTGAGAGAGATGCAAAGCCTTCACATGAAAAGAGAAACAACCGCTCCCTCTAGTGCAGGTCGGGCAACATTTTGTTTCCAGAAGGCCGAACCGCCTCGTGGAAAACTCAGCCACACATTTACTTTTGTCTGTTTTTATTTAATGATTTATTCTGGCACAGTTAACAAACATGATTTTTTGCTGACAAAGTCTAAAAATCCTCCTACATTTTTTTTCATTTCATCAGAATTTTTCCACAAATAAATAAATAAATTGATATTTTTATTTCAGGTTGAGACACCACTAAAACAGTGGTTCCCAAACTTCTCCATGACACGGCCCCCACAAACATCCTTAGCTTCTGGCTGTGTCCCCCCTCGCAAACCCACAAACAGAGCTAAGAAACATAAACTTTTAGAAAGTTTTAACTTTTATTGACTATTTTCAATTAATTATTAGAGCTGCTGAGCATGAAAATGTTATTAACTAACATGTTTTAAACACTCTGTTACATACTCACTGGAAAAAACAACAAACTGTTGACCAGAAGATCAAAATAAATCGCTTTCTCAAGCATGTTTATCTGGAAATGACAGATACAGATTGCCCTATAGTGGGCAATTATTGTTATTATTACTGTTTTTATTTTTTAAATCTTCTTCTCACCAGCTTTCTTGAGCCCCTCTAGCGCCTCCCACTTTGAAAAAAACGCTGCTCTAAAAAAAAGCCATTTTTTAAATGATACTTTATGTAAATAAATGTCAACATAAAAAAAAATACATTTGCTTTTAAATATCTTTAAGGTTCAAGTCTGGAAACACGACGACTTACCAGGTAAAATAAATAAAGTTTATGTGATAAAAGTTTGGTGGCCACATTAAGATTGTGCAACGACCGCTTTTGGCCCTCGAACCATACATTGTTCATGCATGCTCTATTCATTCATTCAACAGGTGCTGGTCATAAACTTAAAATATCGTGAAAAAGTTGATTTATTTCAGTACTGTAATTCCATTCAAAAAGTGAAACTTGTATATTATATTCATTACACACAGACTGATATATTTTAAATGCTTATTTATTTTAATGTTAATAGTTAAAACTGACAACTAATGAAAACCCCAAATCCAGTATTTCAGAAAATTTGAATATTACGTCCAATTAAAAAAAAAAAAAGGATTCATGATATTCTAACTTTATGACCATTAAGAATTTAAAACTCCCGGATGTTTTTACACTTGTTCTGCGAGCACAAAAATAAATGTTAACGCCATTTCCGAGATAGCTCATGTCGAAACTGACCTAAAACCAGCCGTTGACCGAATCCGGTAAAAGTCACTGTAAATATCTCAACGTGCTCAGTTTATAAGACGAAATTACTTTTATATATGCCTGTTCTTGTCCTGCCCAATATTTCACTCAAGATAAATCACCCCAGCTCCAAGGTCAAGGTCGCAAATCAAGGTCAAAGTTAAAACAAGTTGTTTGCCGATCCCACCCGTAAATTCAGATCCGCTCGAGATAATTTAATGAAAATTCATACATTTTTCATAACTAGACGGTGTCACACACACTTTTCATCACCCCCAACTTCAAAGTCAAGGTCACAAATCAAGGTCAAACAAAAAATACGGTCATTTGTCAATGTGGTTATTGTTAGGCTTGTCGCAATAAACAAATAATTTTATAATTAAAAGCTTTATGTGAAAAATGCTATGCTAAAGAGCTCAAATCACCCAGCGTCCGCCATGTCAGCCCATGTCACGTCAAGGTCCCTCCCTCCCATTTTTCTTGGATACCTGCTCAACTGTCCATCCTTTGGTTCAAACAGTCTTATACTGCTATCAGGTGGCCAAAAAAGGTACTACACTCCAAACAAATAATTTCTTCTAAAATTTGACATTGTTAATTTTCAAACAATATTATCGTTTATCGCAATAATTTCTGATACAATTAATCACCCAGCAAAAATTGTTACTGAGACAGGCCTATCTATGCATTGTAGCTATTGTGCGGATCATGATGGCTTGTTGACGGGCGTATAATCTGGTACTCTTGTTCACACAAATAGATTCTTAACACATCCTAACCTTCTCCCCCAAGTCGACAACTCTTGGCACTTATAGCTCTAAGCTAGCACTACGTAAGTGTGCCAGCTTAGCTTTTACGAGTTAGCGTAAGCAGTGGTGTAGTCAATGTGACACGCGGACATACAAAGTACAGTATACCCATTAGAAAAGCTTAAGAATTTCAGTATACCCACTTAAAAGTACCCAATGATACATGACATATTGTTAGACACGCGTCATTGATACATTAAACGGCAAAACGCTTCCGTAACAATCTGTGTGCAGCACTTATTTATTACATTTGTTTATCCAGCAAATTATTGTATATTTAATACTTCTGTGCTTACTACTTAATGCTTGAACATGTTTTGCTTTGATACAATTTTATAAACTCTATAGCATATTTTTAATACAAAGCCAACGGTTTGTACAAAGTTTCTTGTTCATTTATTCAAATATAAGCATCAGAGAAATTTGGAAATGTTCAATACGCTTAAAACTCTGAATACATTGACGATTACATTGTACTAACCAGTGTACTTTGGTTTCTAAGCACAGTATACGGAACGACCACGGTAAAGTTGGTTTTATGTTGGATATTTGCGCTCCGTGGCATCCAACGTAAAACTAAATTTACCGCAATATACCCACTAAATAAATGTAGACTACACCACTGAGCGTAAGCCTAGCGCCACGTAAATCCAGTCAATGGGAAATTATGCCATCTACTACACCTCTTACACCACCCCGCAAAAACCTCTTTGGATCTAGATTCGCGTAAATGACACATTTTGGATTGAAATCGGCGATTTCCGCCGATAGCGACAAGTTGTCAGGTCTATTTTATTGGATTTGTCAGGGTTGTTGTAGTTTAAATACAAACATGGCATTACTGTGGTGGAACAGTTTACCGGTGTTACCAGCAGGAGGCAGCATGCCTCAGAAAATAAACACTGGTTTGTCAAAAATGTGTTTTTATTAAAGAAGGGAAGATGTTAGACCATCTCTGGTGTTTATACATGATGTGCTGTACAGTAAAGATTATATACAGAACATAGACGGGCTGACCCAGGATCAGTTTGGTCTTCATACACTCAGTACCGCATCAAACCTTACCCGAACGAACAAAAGGTGAAGACGTTTACTCTTGATAGATGAAATATTAGTTCACCAACAGGAAGCGTTTGCTTTGTTTGGATGTAACTGAACTAAAAAAAGTTAAATTTGACCAGTTATGTTAAAAATTTTTTTTTTAAAAAGGCCAAAGTAGCGTTCATGAGATTTAAAGTTTTGTTTAGAAACTTTTGTAGTTTTTGTGGAAGGATGTGAGGTTCTTTAACATGATTTCCTTCTCAAATAATAATAAATAAGTAAAAATGAACTTGTAATGATAGAAATACACAAAATGTTAGTTGATTGTTGAAATCTGCTTCAGCTGTTTGGTTAAAAACTTGCCACTAATTTGGATTTTATGAAGTAAAGATGGTTTGTGAAACTATCCGAGGAGGTAATTCAACTCACCTGAGAAGCCGAAACAAACTGTAAGACGAAGGAAGATTTTTCACTTTTTTTCCACCTTAACGAGAACAAAACTCACTTTCACGACAGCTTGTAATATAATAATTACAATTTATCATTTTAATAAATTTTATAAATACAAAATCGAGAAGAAACGCTCGTCACGCTCACACCAGGCCATCCCAGGTGAGTGTACAGATACACCTGTATCAAAAAAACAAACACTTGGTGTACGAATGTGTCCTCGTCGTCGCGATCGGATGGAAAAGTTTCCTGAAATAAACTCAGATTTTGCAGAGTTCGTGCAGAAACCTTCGTTAAATGTTATTTTTGAATGAAAGTTCTGGGCGTTATTCCAGATGATGTCGCTCGGGGGTTCGCCACCACAGGTTTGGATCGTGCCCTTTGAGATGTGGCGTCACCTCGACACGTCAGATGTTCGAGAGGCGGCGGCCTCTGGCGGCGCCGAGAGAAGCTCGCAGCCTCGGCTCTCTGGCCCTGGAGGAACGTACAAGAACAAACAAAAACTGGATTAAAAAAAACCTTTGTGGAACTATCCAACACTAAATCTACATCCTAACTCAGACGTGGGCAACGTGTGGCACGAGGATAATTTCTACCCGGCCCCTAAAAGAAAACTTAAATATTTTAATAAAACCTACGTTTTATAAATGAAAGTTGAGGAAGCTTAAATTAAATATCTTGAAAACCTGATTCAGTCTGAGCTGCAACAAACCCAGTTTTATAAATAGCACCTTCTCATAGTGGATCAACCAGTTTGTTGTTGACGTTCACATGATCAAGGAGGACCATCAGCCTAACAACTGATCGTTAGTGCCCTGAAGGCCGCTTGCGATTCAGAGGGCTGAGTGATACTAGCATTGACAGTATTTTAGATAAAAGACGAAACATTTCAACAATTTATTTTTTTAATCCGTCCAGAGGACTTGATTTAATTTTGTTAGATTTTTCTACCTAGATTATTGAGCATGCATCAGGATATTTTGGATTAACCTGTTTTTTTTTTTTAAATTTCTTATGTTACTAGAATTAAACAGAACCTTAAAGACTCCATATACATACTGGTGCTGGTCATAACATTTAGAACATCAAGAAAAAGTTGATTTACTTCAGTAATTCCATTCAAAAAGTGAAACTTGTATATTATATTCATTCATTACACACAGACTGATATATACTTATGTTAACAGACGTCACAAGAGCCAGTTTACAAAAAGGACGTCTTACTTTCCATTTCCATCACTGGGGAGACATTTGCTGCAACAAGAAAAAGATTGAAAAATGTATCCCAGACTATATTTCGTAAAGAAAATTAAATATCTTGATTTGGGCCTCTGGGGAAAAAAGAAAACGTTGCCCACCCCTGTCCTAAATAAACACTTCACTTTTAAAACGAGGTAAGTTTCCGAGCCTCCAGCCTCACCTGGCTCCGGGCTCCTCCGCTCGTTGGTTTTTAAAAAAGAAAAAAAAAGAAAAACAGTTTGAACAAATATCCGGTTGTTTTCTGGTTCAGTTTCACGGCTGGATCTTTAAGTCGGCCTGGAGACGGAAGAAGAGGCTAACGGGTCACGTAACGTTCGGACGAACCTGTAGTGCTCGTTGAAGTCCAGCCGGAAGCTGAGGAAGCGCAGACTCTCGTCGGAACTGGTCATCAGCAGGACCAGGAACTGCTGGACGATGCTCTGCGGGGAGGAGCGAGGAGCTCGTTAAGTTCTTAGGTAAACCCGAGGCTCGTTTCGAGGCTGCGGGGGGTCCGGCCGGTACCTGGTAGAAGTGGGTGAGGATCCTGAGCTGGGACCTCATCTTTGGGATGGTGTCCTGGAACTCCTGGATCCTCCTCTTCTCCTCCGCTTCCTGTTGGGCCCTCACTCCCCACTGACCCTGGATCAGCAGCCACACTCGTTAAATCGGACACCGCCACACCTCCACTCCGATAAGCGCTCCTTCGGTTCTTACCTCCTCCTCCCTCTCCGCCTTCTTCTCCTCAAACTGCAGGCGGAGGCTGAGCTCCTCCAGCGCCGAGCGGTACAGGGCGTCCTGGGCGCTCTGAAACTCGATGATCTGGTCGAATATGGCCCTCAGTTGGTTCAAAAGAGACTGGACAGAGAAAAGCCGGTTAGGTTTCTGTGAACGGGGAGAAAGAGCAAACAGCCCGACGGCGCCGATACCCTGCTGTTATTGTCCAGCAAACATCTGGAGATGATGGTGTCCAGGAAGACGTCGTGGGCGGCGATGATGTGGTCCAGGTCCTGGGCCCGCTGGACTTTGTTCCACAACTCGTCCCATGAGCACTCCAGCACCTGAACACACGAGTGGGATCAATATTGCACTTTTACGGAGATAAGTCAAGTCGTCAAGCAAGCGTCCGATAAGATGCACACAGGTGATGCTGTGTTCAAGGCTGGAGAAAAGCTGGGACATCTGAGCCTCACCGGATTTTATGTTATTTTGAAAAAACACATTTTTACTTGGCCGGTAGCTCGTAACGAGAGCCTGATCGATATATCGGTAGAATCGATATTTTAGGCCGATATATTGGTTTGGGGTTTATCGTATCGGTGACGATTGTCCCAATATGCATCGATTTAAACACTTCTAATTTTTACCCCCGATATGCTGAATATCAGGAATCTATACAACTGTTGAAACAACGAACAGGAAAAGGCGTTTCTTTGTTTAATTTATATTTCTGTAACACACTTGGTGAATAGTGAAGAATAGAAAATGTGAATACGTTAGGAAGACTGTTTCAAGACGTCAAGGGTTAAAACGGGCTTAAAAGTAGCTGTTTGTTGGAGAGTGCTCAATAATTTCCAGCCAATACATCAGTTATCAGCATTAGCTCGAATATCGGAGGAAGACAACATTTCCATATCAGTCGGGCACTAGTCATAACCCGTATACTAATACACACATACACTCACATTAATGTTACTAGATTCCAAAAACTTTCATTTTGTGTAAATAACCTGAAATGAGGTTAAAATATAAATAGTTTATTTTTCAGAAACCGATCATGTCTAACTCTGAATGCTAGGAAACACCTTGTAACTGTGACTTTCCTTCCCTCCAATGATTACGGTGACATTATCTACGTACATGAACGCTCCTACAAGCACCTGCAGATGTTGGATGAGGTCTATCATGGTGCACTAAGATTCGTAACTGGCTGTGATTATCGTACCCACCACTGCACCCTGTACTCACTGGTTAGACTCTTCCACTGGTACATTTTCATCTTTAAATAACTTCTTGGTCTGCTGCCTTCATACATCTCCTACATGTCTCTGCGTGAGTGCAGCTACAGCGTGTGCTCTCAGGACATGATTACCTGCAGTGTTCCGTCAGTGCAAACCGAACTTAAAATGGTCTTCTCCTACTCTGCTCCTGTTTCTTGAAATATCTTACAAAAAGATCTGAAGCTCTTGACTTCTCCAAGTGGCTTCAAACATCTGTTAAGTTCTTGGGACAAACCAAAGCAGACATGTTCCTGTTTTTAGTTTTCTACACCACCATATTATCTAGCTGGGGTTTTTTCCGCTACTTTTTCCTTTAGACTGTTCTTTTGGTTGCCATTTTATTTTAATTTGTTAAAAAAATTTAAAAAATTTGTACGACTGTCTATTGTTGTTGTTTTTATTCACTGTTGTCATCACTTTTTGTTAAATAAATCAAGTCTCTCTTGTAAATGAGTCTCTGAGGCTCAATGGGATGAACCTGTATAAATAAAGGTTGAATGAATGAAAAAAAAATCAAACTCTGGCGCTTTGTTGGTTTCATCCAAAATAACACTTTTTTTGTTTATCTAACTTTCAATCAAACTGAATTTCATGAGATTTTTACCACAATACTCATCTTGTAAACAAAACAAAACAAAAAAACCTCTTTGGAAGATAAATTCATCCGTAAATGTTATAATCCCACGTCCACGCTGTTCTTCTGTAAAAGGTGTGGTCGGACGCACCTCGAAGGTGATGTAGTACTGCATCTGGTGGATGAAGTGGACCATCTCAGAGGCCAGGATGTGGCACTGGTGCAGCACGCCGGACAGCTCTGGAAAGTCAACCAAAACAGCAGAAATAAATAAAATAATTGGCTTTGTCGGCCATGTTTTTCTTATTGAAAATGAATGGAGCTCTCTT
Source organism: Hypsolebias longignatus (assembly GCA_031762435.1). Classification (NCBI taxonomy): domain Eukaryota; kingdom Metazoa; phylum Chordata; class Actinopteri; order Cyprinodontiformes; family Rivulidae; genus Hypsolebias; species Hypsolebias longignatus. The sequence continues at coordinate 8,078,747 of JARVGV010000713.1, forward strand.
CAGATCCTTTGAGCTGTTTACATTTTACTGCTCACTTTGGTTATTTCAGCTACTTTTCATCTCGTTTCAGATTTTAGGTCCCCTTCCTGCTTCTTTGTGCTAATTGCACGTTTCTGTCTATTCAGCTACTTTTTAGCTAATTTCAGATCCTTTTTGCTCATTTTAGCAAACTTTTTTTATTTTATTTTTTTCCCAGCCAAGTTCAGTTTTTTTCAGCTACTTTTTTCTGTATAACTTTAGCTTTTTTTGGACAACCGTTGTTTTTTGCTGTTTTATAATTTTTGGGCTGTTCTTGGTTTCTTTCTGATAAGTGAAGCTGTTTTTAGGTAATTGGGTACTTTTAGCTTTTTTGGCAAACTTAAATTGTCTACAAACTATTTTCAGCTTCTTTCTGCTAAGTTCAGCTTTTGTAACTACAGTACTTATTTTTTGGGGCTAATTTTAGCAACTTTTTCTTAGCGTCTTTCTGCTCATTTGTGCTTTATCTGCTACTGTTTGCCTCTTTATGCTGAATCAAACTTTAATGTTACCTTTTCAGCTACTTTTGATTTGCTAATTTTAGCTTTTTTTGTGCTCCTTTCAGCTTCAACTCAGCCATTTTTAGACATACTGAGTGAACATCTGGTGTGGAAGTAGCCGAGAGCGATCGAATCGAAAGCTAATAAAAATTCAAGATGGCCGCCATTGCTAACACAAGCTATTCGTCTGAGCTCTAACTCGTCACCGTGTAACGTAGAGATGTCAACCTTCACATCTGGACATCTTGTGGGTCAAAGATGATCTCAGTTGATTTTAGGGTTACAAGGTCAATGGCCAGGGTCAAAGGTCACATGCTTCTTTTGGTGTCTCTAGCTTTTTATAGCTCTTCTTTCGGCTTATTTAATATGTACTGTGCTTTTCAGTTATTTGTTTTTTTCTCACGCAGCCTTTTCGCAGAACGTGTAGTTTTTTCCTACTTTTACCTGCCGCCATCTTTAAAACCCAAACGTGAGGACAGGTGTTTGTGTACCAGGCATGGTTTTCAGCAGCTTGGCGTTGCACATCTGTCCCTTCCAGATGTCCGTCAGGGTGTACTCCATCCTCTTGGCCCTCCACAGGAAGTTAAACACGCGCAGGTAGTGGCCCATGCACTCCCGCGTGAACACCTGGCCAGAAACGTGATGTCATCGACGTGTTTTCGTGCACGAGGAGCTACGTGGTTCACGGCGGCCCTTACCGTTGCGATGGGGCCGTCGACGTGGTAGTCCAGGCTGAAGACGTCCCAGCCCGTGTCTCCAGGAGACACCTGCAGCACAAACGAGCACTTGGATGAAACCGCGGCGCTTCGACGGATTACCGCGCGGACGTTGTCGTTACCTCCAGCAGGCGGACGTCCAGCCTCTTCAGGATCTCCGCGTTGTCAAACTGAGCGTTGGTGGCCCGGACGGCCGTCTCCAAGATGCCCGTCAGGTTGTGCTGGTACAACGTTGTAGCGGGACGGGCCAGCTCGGGTCTGGTGCAACGCAAAACACACAAATCAAACCCCTAAATTTGTTTTGTTTTTTTTAAACTTTGATTTGGTTTAGAAGCAGAAGGGGAACGCTAACTTCAGCAGGTCCATGAGGTGTCTGTTGAAGTCTCCTTGGCCCAGCAGCAGGTATCTCCTCATGGCCTGCAGGTGCTCCAGCAGCAGGTAGTTTCGGTTCAGAACGTCCAGCAGATATTTGCTGGTGTCGAAGTAGGCGGCGTCGATTTTCTCCTGAAACGCTCCCTCGAGGTCAGAAAGCAGCTCCGAAGCTACGGAAACACAGGGACGACTCAGAACAACCGCAAAAACTACGGACGCACGATGTCATCGGACATCGGCCGATATTAACGTTAAAGTTCAACATCGGACATTCCATTAATCGTCACGTGCACCATGCTTGAATTCATAATGTCGGTGGTGTGGAAGTTTTATTTTTCGTTGAGGATGTCGGACTCCAAAGATTTATGGACGAAGTTGAGCTTCGCTACATCGTCCCCAGTCGGAGATATTTTTCCGACGTAACGTTACGAGTTACAAACCGTCATTTCCAACGTCATTGAGAAGCTAATAGCCGATAGCACGACTTGTTGGGTGAGTTTTACCACAAACATTTGGACGTTGTGTTAGCCTGTTAGCATGATTAGTCTTACGGCACAATGAACAGACAAAAACATTGATCTTAAAAAGTCTGTCCTTCATGCACAGGAGTGCAGAGGATCCACACTGCAGCTGGAACCTGGAACAAGCCT
>JARVGV010000713.1:8165548-8177668 GCA_031762435.1 Hypsolebias longignatus
TTGTAGGAAGGTGCTATACAAATAAAGTTTATTATTATTATTATTATTATTATGTAGTTGTTAAAACAAACCAATAAAACTAAATCTGAGGGGCATTATAGTAAGTGAAAGCTGATGTTTAAAGTACTGTACAGAACCTACACGTTTATAGAAGAGAACCAGACTGAAAATTATAGAGTGAATTCAACAAAGAGGCTCACTTTGTTCTTCACTTTTATTCTTTATGAACAGTTTTTACACATTTCCGGACATGACGTGATTTTATTTCAGGTGATCGGATCAGCTGGTGTAAGATAAATAAGTGAGGTTGAAGATCCAGGACTACAGGGTGGGTTCTGGTTCCGTCTGTGTGCGCAGATGCAGGTACAGTTTCCAGTCGTCTTATAAAACGTCCACACAGTAAAAGGAGGCGACTGCACAGAATATTTACATAATTAACACACGGCTCCACTGCAGGGGCTCCACTGCGCACATGAAGCTAATATTCTCTGTACACGGGTTGCTCACTGCAGGCCGAGTCCAGAGCTCTGGTCCAGTTCAGAGTTCTGTGTCCCATCTGACTGAGGTTATCACACACAAACACAAATACAAACACAAACACACAAACACACGCACGCACGCACGCACGCACGCACGCACACACACACACACACACACACACACACAGAAAAACCTGAGCCAACCACAGAAGAAACGAGCAGCAAATGCTGACACCCCAACATCTTCTAACTCCTATGTGTCACACAAAATGTTTCTGTCTGCAGACAGGCGGGTCGGACTCGGTTCTGCTCTAGGAAAGAAGATTTAAAAAAATGATGCACACGAATAACCGTGGTGGCGATGACAGCAGGAGGGGACCTCGGCTTGGTTTCATTCACATTCTGTTCTGGTTCAGGTAGAGTCAGCCTCTGGGTCCAAAGTTCATCTCTGGCCCGTTATTTGTCTCCATCGGGTCATCTTTAAAGTTCTCACACTGCTCCATCACCTTCCTGAGGAACAGCAGGAGGTGACAGTCATCAGTTGAAACACAAACCAAAATAATCATGTTTATTTAAAAATAAAGAAAAATTATTTTATGAAACCGTAAATCATCTCTAAAGTGTCAAATAGAAAATTTGGGACTTTGTTTTGTAATCATTTGAGCTGTGATAGAACTCTACTTTTATTTTGAAACTTCAGTCCTCTTCCTGTTTCCTGCCAACCCTCTGACTGAATCCTAAACGTCAGAGGTCCAATTGGAGATGACAGAAAGGATCTGTGGGTTTATTTTGCAGTTATAATGTTGAAAAAGTCCCCTCAAAACTATCCAGTTTTCATAAACAGATCTTCTCTCTTGGTCATTGATACATGCAAACATCATTTCTCTCCACACAGATATATTTGGAATAATAAAGACATCTTACACAAAAACAAATCCTTATTTTACCCTATTGGTTTACTCACAACATGGTTTTGGTTCATCACTTGCTCAACCTTGATGGACCATTAATGTCATATCAAGAATTTGTCATAAAATATAATATTATGATCCCTATTAACAAATTATATACTGTAATAAAAGCAATCCCTACTGGTGTAATTATTTTATTTAGAAGTACAGCAGGACAGAATCCAACACTTTTACCCTTTGAACCAACCAAACTTGAAACTGGTCAAATCTGCATCTCTTCAACTCGTAATATCAAATGTCGTATACGCTCGCTATTTCAGAAACATGTTGTGTCAACTCCAAATGTGGCACCTTATTGGAACACCTTTAATATCCTTAAATGGAAAAGGATTTGGACTTTACCAACCAGATACATGATAATTAATAAAGTAAGAGAAGTATCATTAAAAATTATTCACAGATTTTACCCATCCAAAATCTATTTACAACATTTTAAGAAGGATAATATAATTTGCTCTTTTTGTAAAGGAAACCCAGAAGATGTTTTTCATTTATTTTGGTCTTGCCCCTTCTCGACTCAATTTTGGAAAAGGATTTGTATTTTGATTTCTACTTTTATTGAACCAGATCTCTCCCTTTGCTTTGAGCATGTATTGTTTGACTTCACCGACATCATTTCTTGCAAAAAGATCTGAAGCTCTCGACCTTGACCTCTGTAAGTGGCTTCAAACATCTGTTAAGATCCTGGCAAAAACCAATGCAGACATGTTCCTGTTGTTAGTTTTCTACACCACCTTATAATCTAGCTGTTTGTTTGTTACTTTTCCTTTTACCGGTAATTACCATTTTATTTTCCATTTCTTAACAATAATAATAATAATAATAAAGTTTGCACGCATCCTTTATGATTGTCTGTTGTTATCCACTGTTGTGATCACTCTGTTAAAATTCAAGCATCTCTTGTATATTGGTCCATGAGGCTCAATGGGACTAACCTGTTTAAGTAAAGGTTGAGTGAATTGATTATCCAATAGCTAAAAAAAAAAAATTCTATATTATTAATATTATATACAGACCCTTTCAAAAAAAAATTGAATATCATTGAAAAGTTGTTTAATTTCCATAATTCCATTCAAAAAGTTCATCTTTAATAGATGATAGATTCAGGGCCCACAATTTAAACAATTTCATGTATTTATTTGTTTATTTTGACAGAATTTGGGCTTCCAGCTCATGAAACCTACAAAAAACAGGATTTCAAAAAATTAGAAACTGTGGACAAATCAGCCCAATTGTTGCAGGGCATGAATATTTTAAACTGAGTGTGACACACTAATCATCTACTAAACTCAAAGCACCTGCACAGGTCTCCCCAGTTGTCATTAAATTGCATCAGTTTGGTTCAATTGTCAGTTCGGTTCAATATGGGGAAGACTGCAGCCATAACAACTGACCAGAAGACCATCATTGATCCCTTCATAGGATGGGTAAGGCACAAAAGGTCATAGCTTAGGAGGCTGGCTGTTCACAGTGTTGTGTCCAAGCACATCAATGGAAATTCTAGAGAAGAGCAACATGTGGCAGGAGAAGATGCATCAGCAAGAGATGACCGTGGACTTCAGCGGATTAGCAAACAGAGAAGATTCCAGAATCTGGCAGACATCCAGAAAGAGTGGAATGAGGCGGAGTCACAGCTTCAAAAACAACCACATTCAGATGCATCTGAGAGATGGGCTACAACTGTTGGGTTCCTCCGTCCTCTTTTCCATGAAAGTAAAGTGTGCCTTTCATTTGGAAATCAAGATCCAAGGGTTTGGAGGAAGAAGGGTGAGGAACAGAGTCCATACTGCTTGAGGTCCAGTGTGAAATATCCACATTCAGTCATGATTTGGGGTGCAATGTCTGGTGCAGGTGTTGGTAAATTCTGCTTTCTTAAATCCAAGGTCACTGCAACAGTCTACTAGAATGTTTTAAAGGACTTCATGATTCCTTCTGCTGAGGATCTGTATGGAGATGCAGATTTCATCTTCCAGCAGGACCTGGCCCCTGCCCATGCTGCCAGAAGCACCAAAACCTGGTTTGATGCCCATACCACAGTGCTTGACTGGCCAGACCTAAACCCCATTGAGAATCTATGGGGTATTCACAAGAGGAAGATGAGGGGCACCAGACCCAACAACAAAGAAGAGCAGACAGCAAATATCAAGGAAATCTGGGCTTCCATAGCTCCCAGTTAATGCCACAGGCTGATTGCCTCAATGCCACGTCGCAACGAGGCAGTGATTAAGGCAAAGAGATTCCCAACCAAGTGTTGAAGATTGACATATTGTTTTGAAAGTACCATATTTTGATTGATTTGTTGTCATCCTAATTTCTTTTTTTTTCCTGCAAAAACTGGGACATAATGTGGGCTGATGTCTTCACAGTATTCTAATCTTTTGAAATCCTATTTTTGTGGGTTTCATGAGCTGGAAGCCCAAATCATGTAAAAATAAACAAATAAATACTTGATTTTTTTTTTAAATTGTGGGTCCTGAATCTATCATCTATTAAAGATTAACTTTTTGAATGGAACTGTGGAAGTTAAACAACATTTCCACGATATTCCAATTTTTGGAAAGGGTCTGTCTATATGTATATACAGTATATATAATTTGCTGTTTGTTTTTATTTCCTCCATCTTTAAACAAGACATCCATCACACACACACTTCATGCTTTTTCAGCCCATCAACTTCCTGTCAACCTGAGCTGCTTGAAGTCGTGTCACCGGTTGATTAGTTATACACACACACATACACACACGAGGCCCCCAGAGGCTGAACCTGATCCCGGCCCTGCTGGCCTGTCAATCACCCCTGGGATTGGCTTTCAGGTAATTGACAGACGTTGGAGTTTGTGCCAGCAGCAGGTAAAGGAGGCTGCAGCAGCTCGACAGGTGAGAGCCTGGAGGGGCGTGTCCGTGTGACAGGTGAGGACTGAGCGCAGTCACGGCCATCTTATCTGACAACAGTTAATCTTGGTGGTTAAGAGCGCCTTTAAAGAGTCTCTTTGGGCGAGCGGGAAGTTATCTTTCTTATCAGCGACGTCCATTTTGTCTCGAGTGCGTCAGCATTGTGTTTGTGCAGCAGCGCTGAGGCACCAAACGTGTCGGTGACATCTCGGGGAAATGCAAAGGTTTTAGAAAAAAAGACAACAGTGGGTAAAACATAAACATTCCAGAAACCACGGTGAGGGTTCGTGGGATGAGTTTCATAAAAGAAAAACTCAAAAACCAAACGTTTTAGACGACAAACCGACTACACTTCAGAAATGCTGCCAAGGTTTGTGTTCAGGCCGCAACGCTTTGAACGACTGAAGTGTCTTTTCTGACGTTTTAATCAGTTTCTGCTCTTTTTGTTCTGGCTTCTCGGGTCAACTTAATTAGTTTAGATTGGGCTGAAATAATCCCCCGAGTCACAATTTGCTTTTTTTTACTCCCGTCGTAGGCGAATGTATTGTGGTACATTCTTCGTCCGTCTGCCATTGTTTTCTTGTCCTGACCCGATGTTAAGGTCACAAATCAAGGTCAAAGGTAAAACAAGGTCTTTACTTATTAGTAACATAACCTTTGACCCATTCAAAATAATTCAATAAACCTTCCTACACTTTAGAAAGTGTGTTGCCCAGGCCTGTCACGATAACCAATTTTGCTGGGCGATAAATTGTCTCAGAAATTATTGCGATAAACAATAATATTGTTTGAAATTTGACAATAATTGTCAAATTTAAGAAGAAATGTTGGTTAATTTTTGTGTGTAGTAACTTTTTTGACCACCAGTATGACTGTTTGAAGGATGGTAGTGAGGGAGCGAGAGGCGTGTCTCTTTAAAAAAAATGGGAGGGAGGCCCCTTGACATGACATGGGCTGTCTCTCCTGCCATTTTTTCGGTTCTCAAAATGGCGGACACTCGTTGTGGTTTGAGCTCTTTAGCATAGCATTTGTCACACAGAGCTTTTAAAAAAAAAATTGTAAACATGTTCTCAGCTTCTTTTTGCGGAGAAAAACAACTTTTTAGATGAAGGCACAGGTTTCAACTGTGAATTATGGAGCTTCAACAAGACGGAGGTATTTTCCCCGAGCTCGACCGTTAGCTTAGCTCGTAGTTTAGCTTCCTAGCTTAGCTGCTTTTATGGATGGATGGACAATGGATTTTAAAGATAAAAGAGAAAGGGCGGGGTCAGTGAAGAGCACCGGAGTTGAGCCTTTTGTCGTCCAGTGTCTTCAGTAGAAAGAGAGAGGCGATAAAACGATGAAGACGATAAATGAAAATTTGCTTTATAATTTTAATTTATCATGCGATTAATTGATTTATTGTTTATCGTGACAGACCTAGTGTTGCCTAATTTTTTTTTAATCAACCCAGCTTCAAGGTCATGGTCACAAATCAAGGTCAACGTTAAGCAAGGTTTTTACTTGTCTTACGTCATAACTTCTGATGAGCCCAAGATAATCCATACGCCACTGTACCACCACTAGACAGTGCTGTGTTGTGTTTCTATCACCCAGATCTTAAGGTCATTGTCACAAATCAAGGTCAAAGGTCATACAAGGCTTTCCTTGTCCTGGACTTTGCAACAGATCGCCATGTAGTATAACGATTTGTTGACAGGTGTTTAAGGTGTCCTATGTGGTACTTTTGTCTCAGCATCATTCCCGACATAGATGCCGAGTGCGGACAAATCTCACTCGGCGTTGCGTTCCGAGGCGGCTACGGCAACGGTACAGGCTTGAAAACAAAAGTTTTTTTTTTTTTTTTAAATCTAGAAGCTGCTGTCTCTTTCCTTCATCCATTCATCTTCGTCTAATCTGCTCTCATTGTCCACCTCCCCCCATCTTTCTTCAGTGACAGTAAACAGCCCTCCTGCTGCGCATCTCCTATTACAGCCTTCGTCCTGATTCCCTTGCTTCTTCTGCCCCCACCCCCATCCCTCACTCAGCCTAAAAGCTAAAGGTCCCCTCTAGATTAAAAAAAAAAAAAAAAGATATGAGGTCCAGAACAATCAAAGAGTCGGAGAATAAAGTGACGACAGCAGCGGTGATGGCGATGACGATGATGATGATGAAGGTTCTGGTGATAGGGCCACTACCAGAGGTGATGACTGCTCAAGGAACCCCCTGATGACGATCTTTAACGTGACAAACACTGCCATGATGTCGAACGAGGAGCGACGAGGACCGATTCAGATACATTTTATTATGAAGACCAATGTTCAAAATGAAAAGAATCGAGTTTTATTTTGAAATAAAACACCATGAGTTGATCTGTTTCATGTTGCTGCTGATCTGTTTCATGTTGCTGCTGATCTGTTTCATGTTGCTGCTGATCTGTTTCGTGTTGCTGCTGATCTGTTTCACGTTTCTGCTGATCTGTTTCACGTTGCTGCTGATCTGTTTTCATGTTGATGTGTTCATTCGTGCTCATCTGCTCACACAGACTCATGTTCGTGCTGCTGTTGACATATTGTTTTTAGGCTATAGTGTATTTTTAGTTGATGTTTTTATTAGTTCATATCTTAGATGTTATTACTGTTTTTCTTTTAGATTTTATTGTTGGATGTAACTGGGACCCTGTGTACATAATCTAGTTCACGTGGTGTGAACGACAATTAAAAAAACTCTGACTCTCTGGTATTAGTACGTGTGTGTGTTTGTTTGTGTGTGTGTATGTATGTGTGTGTGCGTGTGTGTGTGTTAAAGTTTCTCCAGTCAAAATGCAAATTGTGTGACATCGCTCCTCTGTGGGTAGAACAAGTCGGGACTCTTGAGGGGGGAAGAAAAGACTCCAAATTCTCGTCATCTCGCGTTCTGTGAGGCTGACGACTTCCTGCAGTGTTCCGTGTGTGCGTGCACACTTGCACAGCCCAACGCGCACGTGACCCTGGTCCAAGCCCCGAAGCTTGTGGCAACTGGAGGGCCAGAATAATGACTTCCATAATGTCTTCCTACAGCGAAGGGGGAAGAAAGTGCGAGAGGAGAGGGAGCACTTTCCTTCCAGGACTGTAGGAGTCCTTTTGTCGCTCGCCCCGCGGGGGCTTTTAGTCCTCGGCTGCAACTTATTGGCTGTCCAGCCGTGTGGGATTGCTGGCTAAGAGGGACGAGGAGCGGGGGGGCGATTGATACAGTAAAATGCCCCAACCATGAAGGGTTCAGACGACTTATTTCTTCCTTTTTTTTTCCCCAGGTGGTGGTGGCGGGGGGAGTTTTGTGTGAGCAGAGGTCAGAGCTGCAGTCGATCAGCCTCCCTCCCTGCGTCTCCTTTTCTTCTCGTCACCCTTTCCGCCCCTTCGCTCCGATTGGAATGATTGATCTATTTTTCTGTTTTCTTGCTGATCTGAGCTCAATATGTGATTTCTCTGATCGTAAGCACCTGCCAACTGAGCATTAGGGGAGAATTAGTGACGAACACGCCGGTGTCCTCGACATAACTGCACACATCTAAGCCTACGTACGACGGCAGTGGGTTTCTGCCTAACTAGTTTTATTTTAGCTATCTCCCCCCCCCCATCGTGGAGCAACGAGGAATTGGAAATACTGTCAGTCTTGTGAGCCAGATACCTTAAAAAATGAGTGAGGTACTGACTTGAATCTAGGCGTAACAAAGGTTACTTTAAAAAAATGGGTTGCCAGGTCAAAATTCAAGATGGCCACCACCACACGTAAACCAACCACCTCAATCATTTGAGGAAAGTTTGCTTTCTAGTTTTTATTTCGCTTAAAAGTACTTTTCTCAAATCACTGGGGTGGCCACAGATTAATTTATGGTGGCCAAGGCCACCCCTTGCTTCCACCCCTGCTGGCAGATAAGATGCCACCCACCACTCTCTGGAGTAACCATGTAAGGTAACAATAATGTTTAATTTATTTCAGCTTGTTTTAAGACAGTAGCAACTTGCTTTGGTCCTGGTTCTAATTGGACTGTTGTTAGCTTGAAAAAAAAAACATATTTCGTCCAAATTGAGGTCACACAAAGAGCTATCTACAACAGGTAGGATATTTATCATTTGTACCTTTTGCACAAAAGCACACTTTAAAGATACTTTTAAAACCTGGGTTCAGCGTTGAACCTGCTTCACTACAGATAATTTAACAAAACTTCTAGCACACAAGCTTCTTCACTAGGTGGAGTGTTCCGTACACTTTCCATCACCCCAGCTTCAAGGTCAAGGTCACGAATCAAGGTCAGAGTTGAAATGCGGCCTTTGCTTTTCCAGCCTGTAACGTCTGATCTGCTCAAGATAATTTAATAACATTTGTACCACCACTAGACAGCATGTACCACCTCAAATCTAATGTCAAGGTCATAAATCAAGGTCACTGTTGAAACAAGCTTTTAGCTTGTTCGGCCCTCAACGTCTGATTTGCTCAAGATAATTTTATGATACCTGATACACATTTGTAACACCACTAGGCAGTGTGTACCATATTCTTTGTGTCCCCCTCAGCTCTAAGATCAAGGTCACAAATCAAGATCAAAATTGAAATGAGATCTTTACTTGTCTGGTCCATAAAGTCTGATCTGCTCAAGATAATTAAATGCCATTTGTATCACCACTAGACAGTGTGTAGCAAAATCGTGTTATGCCCCAGCTCTAAGGTCACGGTCATGAATCAAGGTCAAAGATGAAACTAGGTCTTTGCTTGTCCGGCCTTTAGCATCTGATCTGCTCAAGAAAATTTAATGAAACTTGATACACATTTGTACCACCAGTAAATGGTGTGTAACATAATCTTTGTGTGTCCCCCAGCTCTAAGATCAAGGTCACAAATCAAGGTCAACATTTAAATGAGGTATTTGCTTGTCCAGCCCATAAAGTCTGATTTGCTCAAGATAACTAAATTACATTTGTATCACCACTAGACGGTGTGTAGCAAAATCATGTTATGCCCCAGTTCTAAGGTCAAGATCATGAATCAAGGTCAAAGTTGAAAGTTGGTCTTTGCTTGTCCGGCCTTTCGCATTTGGTCTGCTCAAGAAAATTTAATGAAAATTGATACACATTTGTACCACCACTAACTGGTGTGTAGCATAAACTTTGTGTGTCCCCCAGCTCTAAGGTCAAGTTCACAAATCAAGGTCAACATTTAAATGAGGTCTTTGCTTGTCCGGCCCACAAAGTTTGATTTGCTCAAGATAATTAAATTAAATTTGTATCACCATTATACGTGTGTAGCAAAATCTTGATATGCCCCAGCTCTAAGGTCAAGGTCATGAATCAAGGTCAACATTGAAACGGTGTCTTTGCTTGTCTGGCCTGTAACATCTGATCAGATTAATGAAACTCGATACACATTTGTACCACCACGGTGTTTAGCATAACGTTTGTATCCCCCCCACCACCACCACAGCGCCAAGCTCAAGGTCACGAATCAAGGTCAAAAGTTTGACAATGTCTTTTTTTTTTTGTCCGGATCATTGCTATAGATTGCTGTTTTTTGACAAGTGTGTGATGCAACATATGTGGTACTCTTGTTTATTAGTTTGATCTTTTTTCTTTTGTGCGTGTGTGTCGTATAACTGACCTTTAATTGTTTACAGATGACGGGAAGTTTCTCTGTGGCGCAGGTTCAACTCACTGTAAATTAAGTTGTCATATTTTCATTGGGTTATTTTTTGTAGTGATGAATATAAAAATACAAGCAGAGTCATCGGTTAAGTTTTCAGTTTGGTGTGTTTGAGGTCAGCCTCTGGTGAAGGTACGCACGTACCCAGTACGCAGGACGATGTTCACACGACTCCGTGTGTGTGCACGTCTGATTAGATGATTATTTCTGCACAAGATAAGTGGGTGAAACAGAAACTCCGACTTCCATTCAGATAATCGACACGCGCCATGCCAGATTGCGTTACCTGCCCCCTGTTCATAATTAGATTATGGAAACACTAGCTGGACAGATGGAAAGACACTTTTTTTATTGAAAGTTATTTCACTGCTTTGAGGACGACCGCTGAGCAAAGCGAGATGTTTTCCAAACTGCCCAGCAGCTGTTTTGTGCCTTCGTTTCTTTAAATGTCGGAGAGAAAGTGACGCGCGACCACAAACTGGGCGAGGTGGAGATAAACGGAGAGGGAAATCTGGTCGACCGTCGACTCGGCCGGCTCTGTCAATTAGTGTAAACAGAGGAAGCTCGTGTTGCTTCGGAGAAGCAGGTAACAGGAGATGAATTGGACCACACCTACGCCACCGGTACGCCGGTGACCTAACGTCAGAAGGATGTTTTTAAAAATAGTCTGACAACTCAGTTGTGGTTGAATCTCAGTTGAAAACAAGAATAAATTTAGACTCGTCATTCGCTCACAAATTAAAAAGTTCCGGAAGTATTTAACCCTTCAAAGACCTTGTGGGGGAAAAAAATTGCCACCTGTTTATTTGTCTGTTTTATTTATTTATTTATTTATTTATTTTTGGTGCAGTCAAAACCCATGATTTTTACTGACAAAACTTTTTTATTTTGTCAGAATTTTTTTTTTCAAACTCTCTCGCAACTTCACAGTAACTTTGCTTCACTCTCATGTTCCAAAGGGGTGAAATCCGCCACGTTGCAATACACTGTAAAAACTCATTTTAATCCCATATTTATCATGTAAAATAATAATTTCAGTAATGTTGTTTTATTTTTAGCTCCATGCCTATACTTGGTTTTTTATATTGGCTCACCAGGTGGTCCTCCGCCTTCCTTTTTGAGAGCCATGGTAAAAATTTACCCGAGTGAATATTTCTCTCACCCGGGAAGAGACTGGACCGCCTCTCGTCTCCTCCGACAAAATACTTTTAGTTTGGATGTAATGTAGCGATATGAGGTGTAAGTATGTGTTTATCAATAATGTGTTATGTAAATAAGTAAATAACCTCATTTTTGGGCACCACCTCTCTCTTAGAGAGAAAAATCAGTTATTCAGCTACTTACCATATTTTCCGCAATATAAGTTGCAGTTTTTTGCATAGTTTACATGCCCTGCGACTTATAGGCCAAAGCGACTTATTTATGTATTTTTTCCTATACGTATTTATAAACCAATCTTTGGCTGAGATATGACCGTTTTCATTCATTCTGACTGAAAAACAAAAATTGAGCACTACCACTTTCAGCCACTTGATGGCAGCAGAGTGGTAGTAGCAGTAAAGCATGCCATTGTGTCATGTAATAGATAAACGTGGCTATAATGACAAATTCAAAAAAGTTCAAGACAAAAACAAATGGACTTTATTTTTTATACTTTATGCTTTATTGTTTTTTTCTTCCAACTTTTTTGAATTTACCATGTCCTGGATGACTGAGAATCTTCACCAGATATTAATGACACAATTGGCCTGCCATAATCTCCCCACCTCTATTCTGCTCGCTGCTTGGAACTGTCAAAACAGCTGCACCGCCCTGGCGACATGCAGCTAATTTGACCATGAAAGTGCATTTATTAAGCAAACATTAGAATGAGACACATTTACTATGATTACGAGCAAACAAATAATTGTTTTCAAGTGTTAATCTTGTTAAATTCTTGTTAAAGTTCTCCCGTGCACGCTCCCGTGACCGCCATTTGGCAGTCCATTGATTTTTGGCACACCACCAGCCCACATTTCCAGTTTGTCAGCGGTGACGAATAATAGATACGACGTATACGGGCCAAGCGACATATTTATGGATTTTTCCACTTTATTAGACAAATATGGACTGATGCAACTTATAGG
>JARVGV010000713.1:8203961-8214586 GCA_031762435.1 Hypsolebias longignatus
TGGACCCCAAGTACTTGAAGTCCTGCACCTTTGTGACCTCTGCTCCTTGTAGCCTCACTGTTCCACCAGCCTCCCTCACATTCATACACATATACTCTGTCTTACTACAGCTGACTTTCATTCCTCTTCTTTCAAGAGTATACCTCCACCTAAACCAGCCACTAGGGAGCACAAGCCAGTGTATATCTTGTGCCTGTCTCAAGCCCGGGTAAATGGTGAGGGTTGTGTCAAGAATGGCATCTGATGTAAAACACTTAACCATAATGTGAGTTCATCAAAGTGGGAGGGGGATAACTCGCTGTGGCGATCACTGAAAAGGGAAAAGCCAAAAAGAGAAGAAGATCTCCACCTCTCTGGGCTCTCTTCCACCTGTTCCCCGTTCTCACCACAGATCACAATGTCATCTGCAAACATCATAGTCCACAGGGATTCCAGCCTGACTTCATCTGTTAGTTTGTCCCACAAACACTACACTTCTACACTTTTTACTACATTTTAGTTTTTGTGTAATTTTTAGACTGGCTTTTTATGGAGGTAACCTCTTTCCTATGAATATTTGAACTCCTGCCAATTTCGAAAAGCCAAAATAATTAAAAAATACAAGGTAGCAAATGTTTTAGTTGTATGACCCAATTCACCCGAGTTCAACTCAACTTTATTGTCATGCCACCACATGTGCATGAGGTGGAATGAAATTATATACACAAGTTCTCAGTTGCACTCAACAATAGCAAAAATGCAAAGTATAAAAAGAAACAGTAAATAAGGATGTACAATATAAACTAAGATAAACGCTAAACGAACGCCAAACAGTAAAGGAGCTAAGATATACACTAAACACTAATAATTTAAAATAATATGCCGTAACAACAGCAGCTAGAACATGTTCTTGAACACAAGTTCTTGACAGATTTTAATTACCCGTCCATCCATTATCTTTACTCGCTTCTTCCTTTCCGGGTCGAGGGGGTCACCGGTATCCATGGCCAGCAGTCACTGTGCAAATCGACTTTAAAAGATACGGAAGCATCATCAGCGTCCAATAGACCCAACCTAGAGACCAAGCTGAATCAATCGGCTTTGTCCTTACGCACATATTGACAAACATATAGGTTTAAGCTTCTTAAAGGGCTAATTTAGACTTTTAGGAGTTGGGTTTTGTGTAAAAGCTACAAACAATTTCAGTTTAGAGAAAAAGATTGATGAGCAAATGACTAGTCTGAGAGGGGTCAAGACCAAAGTGGATGGGAGTTGTTTTAGGATGATCTTTTTATAGAAAATGTAAGGATTCATGGAAACACAAATTTATACCGCTACCATCGGTTTCACCTCAAGGACATGCTATAGCTAGAAATTTGGGTTTATCAAACAGCATTCACATGAACTGCTCTGACTTTTAATTAGTATTATTCGTCCGTTGAAAGATAAACGTATTACGGTACAGTTTCTGTCTGTAAACTTTCTCTGGTCCTGCCCATAACCTGATCCACTCAATTGGGGGATAATCTGCCATGTGAGGTGCTCTTGTTTGAGACTGGAGTTATTTTAAGACTAAAGAATCCATTTTGGTCCGTCTTGAAATGAAGTTCTCCAAACCGAGGTCGTTCAGACGGTTTTATCTAAAACTTTTAGGAATCATCAGACGGGATAATAAATACTGTTTGGGTTCTAAAGAGCAGGTCCAAAGTTCTGCACCCTGACCACAGATTAAGTGAAATTTCAGCTTATTCTGTCAAACTAAAACCACAACGCACACCGTTGTGTGTTTAGTTTGTGTCAGCGGCCCAGGACACCTAATCCTCTTTGGCTCCCGGTTCTGTTTTATTGACGCGTCCGAAAATTGTCCTGCGGACCAGAAGGTTCTGTCAACCGAGGCAGAAACTCGTGAAAATGCACGAGACGCAAAGTTTTCCCTAATGTCTTAAACAGACACCGTTTAGAAGAACTTTCTTTTTCAAAAATTGACTAATTGGTAACTAAATGATCCCTAGGTGAGAGAGAGAGAGAGTGAATGGTTGTTTGTCTGTATGTGTCCCTGTGATGGACTGGAGACCTGTCCAGCGTGTCCCCCGTCTCTCGCACAGTGATAACCGGACGCTGGCGACCCCGCAACCCAAAAAGAAAGAAGCGGGTAAAGACCTAAAAAAAAAAAAAATTAACAGCGCATGTGACTATGTTTTCGTCCAGGTTGTAGTCAGTACCAGGACCTGGTCCCCCTCGTACAGATCTTATCAATAAGTGACAACAGATCAGCCAATGTTTGATTGAACTTAAATATTCAAGAAAAGGTCAAAGAGGCTTTCTCCAAGTGCACACACTAATCAATACCCAGATGAAATGATAAAAGACAGCCTTCCTTCTTGCTGACATTTTTGTCCTTCCTGCCGAGGGGAGGTTTTGATATCAGGCCCCCCTCAGAGGAGGATGGGGGTCCACTCTTTCAGCATCTTTCCCCTCCACTCAGTCTAAATGAAGGCTTTTTCCCCGCAGCTGTTGGTGGGGGGTGTCTGCTCCAGGAAGAATGAGGACTTCCTGTGGAGGGCCTTTAAGAGCCGGGCTGAGGACTCGAGCTCTCCGTCTCTTACAGTTTGTCTCAATGTCTCTCGCTCGTCCTAAATGGGGGTCAAGCTTCAAACCAGGACCAGCTGCTTTCAAAGACCCTAAAGAGCAGTTCTCCACCTGCCCTTTTCTCCCCTCCCTCGATAACCTTTTCTTCTTCCCAAGTGAAGTTCCTCTCCTCGCTCCACCCAGCTGCTCGTTTCACTTACTGTTCAGCATTTATGAACGTTTGAGCCACGGATGGAGCAGATTTAAATGTTTTAGATGCAAGCTCATCGTAGCGTATTACCCCGGTGTTCCTCAAATGTGTTGAAAATGTGCAACATGTACAATCATGACCTGAATTTCTCCACAGAAGGACCAGCAGCCGGTATTTTTTGTCACATTTGGCTTACAACAGTGATCACAACTACATCCTCCACAACAGGATCAGCATAATAAAGTTAAACAGCTGTTGAATATTATATACACAACGAGCGGTACGCCGATGCCCCCACCCCCCACTCACTGAAGGGTTTGAATAGTGAATGCAGTTTTGGAGATGATTGCTTTTCTGGACTGGATTTTGACCTGGCAACCCAGTTTTTCATAGTGACCTTCAGTGTTTACCCTAGGTCAACTGCCTTGGCAGAGTGATCATGTCTTTACAGATTTTTGTTGATGGTGGGGTCGGGTATGTATGAGCCAAGAGCAGAGTGCTTCGTCTGTAGCTTTTTAACTAGCGCATCTGTACTGCGCACCACTAGCTTAGCTTGGCGCTACGTCAGTGCCGGCAGTTGTTGACGGGATGGCGGGGTAGGAATTGTGGGTGAAGGACAATTTCGGTAGGCGGGGCGCTCGGTTCTGTTGACAGGGTGGGGTCCCCCTCCTTGGATGGTAGGGGGAAACACAGATAGATGTAGCCACGCACAAAAATGGAAGTCATCACTTTTGGTGTGTGACTGAATCTAGGCATGGCAAGGGTCACTATCGAAAAATGAGTTGCCATGTCAAATTCCAAGATGGCTGCCAACATATATTATACAGGTAGTCACCGACTTACGGCGCCATCGACTTACGGCATTTCGGACTTACGGCGCCGTCCCAGTGACGTCATCACACCTTACGTTGTCTTTTTTATGCAGCATTTTATGTTTTTATTGTTTTTTTAGGGTGTTTTGTTAGCTAACTGCTTGAAATACAGCTAAACGGCGTTCTACGTACGCTGCTGCTGTGTTACATTGAAAAAAAAAAGTGTTTAAAAAGACGTTACCGTTCGCCATGTGGTTTCAGTTTCGATTTACGGCCGAAAATGCGGAGTTACGGCAGCCACGTGGCCGGCGTTCCGACTTACGGCAAATCGAGATACGAACGCGCCGTAGGAACGGATCTCGTTCGTAACTCGGTGACTACCTGTATACAGTGTTTCTCCTATGATTATACAAGCAGGGCACCCCGCCCTGTCAGCAGAACCGTAAGCTCAGCATACCAAAATGTAAAAGTACCCCACCCCCACCCCCGTCTACAACTGCTGGCACTAACGTAGTGCTAAGCTATCGGTGCGCAATACAGACACACTAGCTAAAAAGCTACATGGGTAGTGCTCTGTTTCCCTCTTGCTGAGCTGCCCGCACCCTGAGCGCTCGGAAACTGTCAGTACAAACAGCATGCAGCACAGCTGTGTCTCTGTCTACCCCCTCCCCCCACATTTGACAAAAATCACAGAAGATATGAGTGCCCTGCCAAGGTCGGTGGTCAGTGCTGCAGTCTTGAAATCCTGAGGTTGCAGGTTTGAGCCCAGTTTGTGTCAGGAAGGGTATCCAGCAAAAAGCAAATCGCCATATGTTTCATACAAGTTTGCTTGCTGTGGTGACCTCTGCAGAAGGAAGCAGCCGAAAGAAACTTCCTTATACTATATGTATGTAAACCAGTCACCCCTGTCATTTGAGGAAACTATGCTTTCTAGTTTTTATATTTCTTAAAAGTATAGTTTCCTCAAATGATCGGGGTGGATGAACATTATTCTATGGTGGCCAAGGCCACCAATGGCTCCATCCCTGGCAGTGGATAAACTCCCTACCTCCGCTCCCCAGGATCCATCATTCTACGCTGCTTCGGACAACCCAAAAAAGACAAAAATAAAAAAACTCCCTCTGCTCTTCTACCCACTTGAATATAAAAACATTTATGCGTGTACTTTCATTCCCTGTTCCAAGTTTAATCCAGACAAACACTCGTCTTCAAAACTACAAACATTCACTATTGAAATCCCTCGGCGATACGGGACATTGGTATACTGCTTGTTTCAAGTTATCGTGCTCACAACCTGGACGGACATTTATGGTGGCAGCCATCTTGGATTTTGACCTGGCAACACAGTTTTTGATAGTGACCTCTCTTACGCCTAGATGTAGCCACCCAACAATCTGTTCACAACCTACTAGCTATTGTTATAAAGGATATTTTAAGTTCAGTACACCCTGCAGTTCTTTGGGGCTCTCATTGGGAATGGTTTGAAGGAATTTCTCCAAGAAATTTCACACAGTAGAAACAAACTAAAAGTTAACTTACTATGTAGACGACTTGTTAGTCTTTATAATACTCAGAAATGTATTGCGACATATCCGGGTACCGTTTTATTAGTATGACTATATCAAAAAGCCCTGAACCAAAGCTAAGTTTGTCTTTATTTAGACTGGTGACAAATGTTAAAAAAATAATAATTGGAGTGTTGTTTCAATCAAGTGGCTTTTTAACCACGCCGATTAAAAATCGTCGATTAAAGGCGATTCAGGAACTCTGCATGTCCTCCCACCTGTCAGAAAAGGTGATTGGGGCGAAGGGGGTTGGACATTGTTCTTTCATATTAAAAAAAACACAGCCATCAAACAGCCAGACTCCAAAACATTTCTCGCTGAACATGTATGCTTCAAGCAGTAGTGCTGTGCAGATTCCTGCTGCTACAAGTGGATGCAATTATGTTATTTTTCTACCAACGTTCAAAATGACCCGGAGGACTTTTGTGCTCTATTCATGTCACGAAAAGCCCCTGTTCTCTCTCGCAGTCAAAAAATTTTTTTCATTCGAATCATGTTCAGCCAAAGCGTCGACGTGCATTATACGTTTCAAAGAAAGGAAAATTCAACTTAGCATATACGCCGTCGAGCCACAGAGAAGCCTCCTCCTTTAGCAGCAGTAACATACCTTTCATCCACGAGCCATTAATTAGTCCATCAAAGATGAGGTAAGACCTGCCATTTGTAGGTTTTTGTTTTCTAAACCGAAACTTCCAGCTTTACTGGAATCATCACTTCTGACTTTTTGGGCCTTTTAGGTCCACATGGTCCCAAAGTAGCAGAAACCAAAACCTGATTATCTCCTGCGAGACAAGTTACCAACGTCCTGGATCCTAGCAGCTATTCCCTCCCGTCACTGACCGTTTCTAACCCTGCCATCGACGGCTGGCGAGGCTCTCCGTTCCCTTCTATCCCATTCTGGGTTTTATTTAATTTGTCCGTATAATGGACGTGAATGAACCCCGGGGTTAGGAGAAAGCAACAGCCCAGGGGAGGGGCTGGTAGCTCAGCAATGTGTGTCAAAAGAGAAACAATAAGTGCCTTTATTTTTGATTGGCTTCCCCTTTATGAACATTACTTCCAAAGTGCAATGTCCCATTGTGGGAGCAGAATGACGCTGAACAATGCAGCATGGTTTGAGGGCGGGGGGTAGTCTTGTATATCCAGGATAATATTCTGGGGGCCTTTGGCCAGAGCTGGATGGCCTGCATTGGGTAACCCTGAACGGCAGTGGCTCCGCCTGGGGTTAGGCTGATAATGGGAGGCATTGGGAGGCCTTTAGTCCCTATTGTGGAAGCTATGTCAACAGAGAGGCCACTGGGAGTTGCCTGGCATGTGGAATTGGAGGGTGGGGGCAAGGCTTGATTCTCTTGTAATACTCAAGGTGACAGACATTACCACAACAGCTCAATGCTCACTCTACATCCCTGCTACATGATGAAAAGAACAAAATGTAGCTTCTACTGAGCATCACAGCACATTGAACATTTAGTATACATCGGTCTCTGCAAGGAAGAAATTATCTTATATGTAGCGTACCAGCAGTGTATTGTCTTCATTTTTATCTAATCTTCTTTTTAACTCTGACTGGAGTTAGCATTTTTAAAGATTTGCAAGATTCTTTCAATCAGAAGTGGAAAATGACTAAACTGGAAATATTAGCATGATTGCAGCTCTGATTGCAGAGTACAGGTTTGGTTTGTGAACCGATAGAAGACAGTTACTGTTTCTACTGTAAAATATAGAATACCAGCCAAACTAGTACACATGTATGGAGATAAATTAGTCTCAAAAGTAGTCACACGGTCATACAACAAAAGATCCCCAAACAGTTTTTCAAACTGTACAAGTAGGAGTAGTCTGTGCATACAAATGGTCAAATACACGTGCACAAATCACCTGCTGAGCATGGACCAGTCTTTGAATGTGACTTTTGAGAGCCTTACCGCTCCAGATTCAAAAAGGTAATGCTGCGTTCAAAACTGGTGGAAAGCTTGGACATCTGAGCCTCACCAGATTTACTGCTCATGATATTAAAACACATAAAACTTGCATGCTTGTGCAACTACTTTTGAGACTAATTGACCTCCATACACATGTGCTATATGACTGCACCAAGAAAACAGTAGCAATAACAATTAGTTTGAGAAAACCTGCCATGACTTTTGTCCATCCATCCAACTGAGGCAACAGGATACCAGACTTTGTTCCAGAACGTGCAAGAAACAAGTCAACAGTTTGACCACCAGCTGGTACTTTACAGCCAATCGAGACCACAACTGTATCGTAATGGATCGTCAAAAAGCACTTTCTACTTTCTACTATAAAATTACATCTCCTTGTGCGTAAGCACGAGAGTGAGAGCTATTTGTTAGACTCCTTTGATTTGTCTCCAAGAGGACATATGTCCAATAGTCTAAAGTACGACAAGGCAATGAAGGCACAAGAGGACAAGACAAGCATCTCCATGTGTAGTCTAAAAACCAAAGTTTTTAAGAGTTTAGCTCAAAGTTTCTGGTGTATTCCTTACAATGCTGAAACATAAACTACAACTGGTCAACAGTAAATCCCCCTCCAGTGGTCATCGGGCAACAGGTCGAGGTACACCTTGGACAGCCCACCATGGTCGGACCATTCTTATGCACACTCACACACCTACGGGGGATTTAGGCTTCTATTAATCTAATAAGTATGTTCTTGGACCACCAGAGTTCCAAGTGAGAACCCACACATGAAAACTACAACCAGAAAGAGCTCCGTTTGGTTCTGGACTTGCGACACGGTGATGTGAGGCTAAACACCCCTCCAAAAGTACTGGAACAGTGAGGCCACGTCCTTTACTTGGCTGTAGACTGAAAATATTAGAGCAGGACATTCTTTGTGGTCAAACTGAAATGGGAAAAAGGTGAAAACATGAAAACCAGAGAGTGGTTTATAGGGGGAAACTACCAGTCCAAGCATCTGGAATGTCCCGAAGAAGAAAGCAACCACCGGTGTCCTCAGTAATGGACGTCAAACAGGATGAACAAAGGAAACCATGTGAGAGCTTTGAAGAAAAAAGCCTAAAACTTCTTGTGACATCTGCAGTAATTTTCTGTTCACACAAGATTTCAATAGCAGAGCTGAACCACTTGTTAGCAAGGACAGAATGGTTAAACTGGAAGTTGTCCAAAAGTTCAGTCGAGGGTTTTCTGAACTGAAGGACAATTAAGGTGCAGCAGTTCAGTCTCTCCTGCAGTCCTTTATACTGCACCTCTGGAGCTCAATAGGGAGCTCTGCACCAGCTGCTGCTCACTGGAACCTCCCAGGAACCTTTGCTGGATACTGTAATTGCATAACTCCCGTAATCTGGTCTCCTGGAGTCTCGTGCCCTGGATCCCTTGTGAAGCTCCTCATGCCTGCAAAGAACCGTGCTCACCTTCAGCTGCTCTATTGCCATTCCACCACCAGCCCTACTGTCTGTCTCAGCCTGGAACCTGAAAGCGTTTGGCTACGAGGCTGCCTGTTTCCTCCCTCCACAGGTATTCCAGGTTCCCTTTGTAAATAAGCGTAATCCATATTTAACTGTAAATAAATCACAGTAAATCATATTTGAGTTGGCTCTGTTACTCTCAGGCTGGTTCCTTATTGGGTCTGACTGTCTAATCATGACATAAGGACCTTTAACAAAGGGGTAGAAAGACTAAAGAACATTCTACAGACACATTTAAAGGAAGATGCAACCAAACTGAGTGGGAGACGAAGTTACTGCTGCCAAAACAAGTGATACACCGATGTCCCCCGTGGCTGAGGGACTCAGATAGGTTTTGTTTTGTCTCCAGCCACCAAAAATAATTTGAGGACAGTAGTTTCCTCAAATGATAGGGATGGACAGTTTCCTTCCATCCTTCCATCCGTTCATTGTCTTTACCTTCTTCTTCCTTTCTAGGTCACGGGGATCACTGGTTCCCATATCCAGCAGTCACTGTGTAAGAGGTGGGGGACACTTTAGACAGGTCTCCAGTCCATCACAGGGACACATGGACAGGTCTCCAGTCCATCACAGGGACACATATAACTAAACAAGACAACCATTCGCTCTCTCACTCTCACCTAGAGACAATTAAGAGTTCCCAATCAGCCTAACATGCATGTTTTTGGTCTGCGGGAGGAAACCGGAGTACCTGGAGAAGAACCACGCAGCACGGAGAGAACATACAAACACCACCCAGAAAAGTCCCAGGTCCAAACTGAAGTCAGCACATGTTGCTCATTTTTTTAATTATCAAGCTTACAACATGCACGGATGGAGGGTATCTTTAAATACTTTCTTTGCTCTACGATGGGGGGGGGACTAACCAAGGCGTTCATCAGGAGCAAGAAGAAGAACTTGCTCAGTACCTGTCCAGATTTAAAACCTACCGAGCTGCAGTTCCCACCTGCTAAAGAAGGGACTGGATGGGATAACCTCACTCAAACGAACACTGAAGGCCTTGAAATGTCTGCTGGTGGTTACTGTGAGCACACGTTTCAAACCATCTGTTTTAATACGTTTGCTCACCGAAAAATAGGTTCTATTTGTTAAAAATAAAGTTGTGTCAGATCCAGATGTGCTCACCTGCAAATGAAAGCCAAAATACCTCAAATTTGTCATTTGTGGTTTCAAAGACAGAAACAGGGAGGGCAAAATGCTTTTCGTCAGCCACCGCGCCAACAGGTCAGCAGCCGTCTGTCGTCGCGTCTCTGGATTCATTCATGCCGCTCCACCTGGGAAAGAGGCGCGCACCTGTTTACTTTAGGTTCTGTTCGCCCTGGCAAACACGCGCAGACAAAAAGAAGTTTTCTTGTCTCCTTGCTGCCACGAGGCAACCTTGAGGAAGCAGAGGAAGCTGAACAAATACTGGCGGCCGAACACGCGCGCACACGTGCACATGTATGTAAATATACAGCAGCACCTAAACAAACAGCGCTGACAGCATCGCACGCTACGCAGCTCTTATTACCAGCCGACACAAAAGAGCCTCATCGCACGGTAAACTACAACAGTCGGCGCGGTTGAACTCCGACAGCTCCGTCACTCTGAGCCTCATCGTACATCTGCTGTTGGGCCCAAGTCTACATTGGGTAACCATGTTAGGAGAGAAGGTATGGATGAAATGTGGCGGAGCGTTCTGGATTCAGCTCGGCAGCGTCAACAGTTTCTCATTGTTGGGCAGAAAAACAAAAGCAGGAGCAGCTGGTCAGCGTGGAAACACCGAGCCGGTGAAACTGAAAGTCTTGTTTAGTGCTCACTTCTTCTTGTTGTGGAGTTGTTTTACTCTGTGTATCTGGGCCAGTCGAAAGAAAAATAATGGGGTGTTTTTGGGGGGTGGTATCAGTGTTACTGAAAAATCGGGGGGTGGGGGGGCTGTGCATCCGCAAACAGCAGTCAAAATCCTGAGGCCGCAGACCTGGACTCCATCTTTTATATTATTGCAGTATTTCCCCAACCATTATACAGGTAGTCCTCGACCTACGAACGGGTTCCGGACC
>JARVGV010000713.1:8221663-8232120 GCA_031762435.1 Hypsolebias longignatus
TGTGTGTGTGTGTGTGTGTGTGTGTGTGTGTGTGTGTGTGTGTGTGTGTGTGTGTGTGTGTGTGTGTGTGTGTTGCAAACAACACTCCTGCATGCGATTAGATCACATTAAAAGCTAAACATTGTGTTTTTTTGTTTGTTTTTTACTTATTAACCACAAGATTTCTGGATGAATTTAGAGGTTCTCAAGTCACAAAGACTGGACAAAACATTAAAAAAAAAAAAAAAATCAAAGTCATAAAACTAATTCACAATCTTTTTTTATTTTTATTTGAAAATTTCAGTTCCCATTTTATTGATGAAGCCCTTTAAACCTACAAGAGTGCTCCATTCATCATGTCGAGGTCCCATCAGGGCTTTTGAGCGATATATTGGGATGCGATTGGCCCTGCTGGTTGGCCAAGTAAAACAAATGCTGGTCTAAAGTAGAACTATTATGCTGTTAGAGTCCGACCGATATGGAAATTTGGCAATCGCCGATACCGATCTTGAGAGGGTGGGGCTAGTGCAAATAACTGATACACAGTACTGGCTGGAATTTTTTTTAGCTTTGTTCATCCCCAGTAATGTAAGAAAACAGCTACTTTTAATCGTGTTTCAACACGTGAAATCTTGAAACAGTCTTCCTGACGTGCGTTCACATTTCCTCACTAGCTCTCTAACGAGGTGCACGCTTTTCTCCCCGCTCTCCTCCTGCTCTTTCGCTCTCTGTCTGTGTATCGAAGCAGCTCCTATTTTTACACATCTTCCGAAACGAAAACTACTGTTTTGGATCTGACCAACTGGACTTTCGATGTAACCCGAGTACTACCTGTAGTTCATATTTTAGTAAAATGTGTGTTTATTTGTGAAGATTTACTACACTTGGGCTAGAACATTTTGCTGAAGTCTATAATATAGTGTATAACCACTTTCTTGTGAAAATAAACTATCACAGACATTAAAGGTAGAGATACTAATTTATTTAAAGACCTTGGGGTAGCCACATCTATTAATGCCAGTCAGCAATGAACCGCTACTTTTAAATAAGCAAAATATTTATTTGAATTGATTTTGTGTAAACAAATAAGTAAATAATGCATTTACCCCCTCAATACACCAAAAAGGACTTTTTCTTTTAATTCCAGCCTGGCGTTTTGGGAAGACCTCCTGATCCGGTAGCTGAAAACAAGGCTTAGTCCTTTGTTGGTGATCGGACATGTATCGCAGAGCGAGCTAATATAAAAATCAACAGTGTAGAGTTAGATAGCAAGTTTCTTTCAGATGCTTCCTTCTTCAAACTCGCTTGAAATATTTTGCAGTTGTTTTACGTCTGATGCCATTCCTGATGCGCAACCTGGGCTCAAACCCTCAAGCTCAGGATTACAAGACCATGGCACTGACCACCAAGCTAGAGTAACCCCTAGTATAGTTAAATGTCAATTAAAAAAAAAAAGCATTACTGAAAGGAATGCGTTATTTTATGATACGATAAATAAGGGAGCAAAAATTGCATTTATAATGGGATTTCAATGTGGTTGATTTTCCCCCAAAGGACCAGTAGAGGGCAGTAATGTCCCTGTGAGCTCACAAAACGTTTGAAACAATTCTGGCAAAATACTAAAATTTTACAAAGATTTTCAGGCTTTGTCAGGATTAGTTTTTTTTTTTTTTTTTTTTTTTTGACAACAGCAAAATAAATAAATAAAACTACGAACAAAAATAAAAGTGTGGCTGTTTTTTCTTTGTGAGACGTTCAAAGCATTAAAGGCATTTCAGATCTATGTGTAGAGACTGAAAGCTTTATTCACAGGTACACAAAAAGAAAAAAATACCACTTTTCAATATTGCATTTTTTACCATATGCAAACGAAACGTATAACCACAGAGTGCAGGAGTGAAAATAAATCAAACAGCACAGAACAATACGAGGAAGTGAAAAGACAAGTCGGGTCCACCGTGTTGTTGTTCCAGATTGATACGCTCTCCGGGCCCCGTTTATTCAAATGACTCACCTCTTCAAAATCAGATGCTCGGAGCTCGTTTGATGAGTACTTTGAGCTGAATGCGTGTTATTACAGGTATTACATGAAATTGCCGGTGTTGGGTGAAGGGGATTATGATGCTTTTGGGTCAATACTTCCTCTGAGGTGTTCGGCTGCGGCAGCTCAGGAGCGATTAGACCTTTGTCTGTCAATCTGACTTTAGAGGGACGGTTATCACACACACAGAACACGCACACACACACGAGGTGATTACAGCCATCGGGCACTTTCAGTGCGCCGAGCGGCGTCAGATCCATTGGGACTCGGGCCGTCCCACGTGCACACGTTTGGTAGAATAAAAGGTGGCGCGGTGAGCTTTCTGAGCTGAACTCGTGACTCGTGAAGTTCCTGCAGAGTTTTGTTGTACGGTGATAAACTATGACTTCCTGTCCATTATATTTTCATTTCAGACCGATTTCTAATTAACTACAGTAAATCTTTTAACGTGAAAACCGGAGATTTGGGGCAAAAAGTGAGAGCGTGTCGTGTTTTCTGCCGTTTTAACTAGCGCTGTCCAATTTTATTTTTTAAAGCTATATCTGTATGAACTGCAATCCTTTAAAATGCCTCTTTGTTTTCTTGTTTTTTTGGTATAAATATACTCAATACAATTATTTTCCTGGACAAGCCTTTAATAAAACGTGTCATTTTATGAATCTTTTGCAGTAAAGTGCTGAATTGCACTAAAGGCGGGGACTCACTGCGACTGGCTGAGAGACTAGAGTGCAAAATTTTTAAAAAGGCGTTTCTTTACAGTCTCGTTAACTCTGAGTATTTAACACGTTCAAAGCCCGAGCAATGACACAACACGGAGATAAACAAAACCACAGACCTGTGAGATCCACCTTAACCCGACCCTCATGCAACATGTAACATTAAAGCTGTATGTGTAGAGGTACTACTGAAGGTTTGGTCTGGAAAAGACTTTGCTCCTCCAGAAGGGACTTCCTCGTTGCATCAAAATCACTTCACATTGTTACAGTTGTGTGGACTCTAAATGTTCAATGTCCTTTAAGTCCCTTCTAGACATACGGATCATTACCGTGGTTAAATCCTCTAGAAGGCAACTGAATTTTCAAGCAGCAAGAGTCTAGTTGTCTTCTATGTAACCACTCAGGATTCCTGTACACCAATGTTTTGTTTCTGTTGGGGACTAATTGGAGACAGAATTGCAATAAATGTCTACATTTTCACTCGTGACACATTTGCATGCAGGCATAACTGCAGAAAATCTATGAGCTTATTCTTCACACAGTTTTAAATGTGTCTCAGTAAAAATGTTTCAATATGGTTTCATTGGTCCCCACATCCTCTCATGGTTGTCTTACATTTCTTGTACTTGTGTTTTCCACAAAAAAATAAATATAGATGACTTCCATGTGCGCTGGATAACTCTGAGACTCATGCCGAGAAATTGAGAAACACATGAACGTTTTGGGACATTTTGGAGATTCCCTCAGGAACACCGTCTACATTTTTTGTGTCTTTACTTCTGGATTTATGTATTTTATGCTGTGCCCTTTGCTTGTTGGTTTTTTTTTACAACACTCTGGTTGGCCTTGTTGCTGTTTTTAATGCTTTATAAATAAAGTGGCATGGTATGATATGATACGGTATGTATGATACAATATGGTATGATAATACTGTATATGATACAATATGGTATGATACGGTATGTAGGATACAATATGGTATGATAATATAAGGTATGTATGATACAATATGGTATGATATGGTATGGTATGATACGGTATGTAGGATACAATATGGTATGATAATATAAGGTATGTATGATACAATATGGTATGACACGGTATGGTATGATACGGTATGCATGATATGGTATGGTTTGTTATGGTACAATATGGTAGAGTATGATATATTATGATATGGTATATATGATATGGTATGGTACAATATGGTATGATATGGTCCGATATGGTATGATACAGTAAGTCCGGTTTGATACACTATGGTATGGTATGGTATAGTATGTTATAGTATGATGTGTTATGGTATGATGCGTTATGGTATGATGTGCTATGGTATGATGTGCTATGGTATGATGAGTTATCGTACAGTATGGTGTTTTTTTTTACCAACAAATCATCAGATACAGAATTTAGTATTCTCAAGACTTAAAAACTGTATTTAAAAATTAGCTTTTGTTACGTATTTAATTAGGTGGCATTACCCAATAAATAAACTTTAATATTCTGATTTAAATACTCTCTGAAAGGCAGCAGTTTGTCTTTGAGCTCTATACACAACTAGCTAATTATTAATTAGCAGGATTAATGCAATAATCTAAATGCTATTAGGTTTATCTGCCACGATTACATTAAATTTCAGTTTTTCAAGCTCCTTATTTTTCAACTATTAATATGCTTTTTAAAAAGTCTCTTGTATTAATACTGTGCAAGCTGGAGTGGAGTGATGTTATTAGGGGGCCCGGTCGGACTCACAGTAGGAGCTGAGCTCACTCGGTACGCTGATTTCCACTTTACTTTTGTGTGGGCTAATAACAAAAAAAGAGGGAAAATTCCTGAGCCTAATGGGATTTGGTGATAAGAAATTACCAGCGCCGGGTCCTTCTCTTTTGTCTCTCGCTGGGTGTTGAGAAGCTGAGCCAATAAGAGGGAGCTCAGGGCCATGGTTACCTTAGAGACGAAAACACAGGCCGCGGCGTCGCCATGGTAAACCGGCGAGCCGTTTGTCAAAGTTCTTTACTGTACATGAATACACGGAGGTGCCTGGTTCAGTTTGTTCCTTCACCTGCAACGACAAGCGGTACGCCAACGTCCCCCGTCTCTGAGGGGTCTGAATAGTGAATGTTCATAGATTTGGAGATGAGTGTTTTTCTGAACTGGAGTTGAACAGAGAATGCAAGTAAACCTAAATGTTCTTGATGAAAGATATTCAAGAGGGGAGAAATGACACTATGGAGATGACCAGTGGGAGGTTTTTCCAATGGTGGCCTTGATCACCATAGACTTATCTTCAACCATCTTAGTCTTTTGATACATACTTTTAAGCAAATAAAAACTAGAAAACCCAGTTTCCTCAAATGTATATCACCATGTTGGATTTTAACATGGCAACCCAATTTTCCATTGTGAGCCTTGGCCTGGATGTAGCCACATACCAAAATAGAAGTTGGCACATAGCTTATTTCTCGTTATCCAGTGCACGAGATAGACTGACATTTTTGGCAGTAGCCATCTTTGATTTTGACATAGCAACTCATCCATCCGTTACCTTCCGCTTGTTCCAAAGTCGGGTCGCAGAGGCAGCAGCTTGAGCAGGGAGGTCCAGACATCCCTTTCCACAGCCACCTCTTGAAGCTCTTCTGGGAGGAGCCCAAGACGTTCCCGGGCCAACCAAGAGATTTAGTCTCTCCAGTGTGACCTGAGTCTTCCCTGGGGTCTCCTCCCAGCAGGGAGGCGCCATGGGAACATCCTTACCAGATGCCTGAACAACCTCATCTGGCTCCTCTCAATGTGGAGGTGACGTAGCAACCCAATTTTAGATCGTGGCCTTTCCTACTTCTAGAGAATGTAGCCACAAACCCCATATTTTATCACTTCTTTTTTTTTTTTCCAGTTAGCATGTTCACAACATGCACCGATGGTTGGAAAGTTTTTCCGATCTTCCCCTCTTTGCTCCCCGACGGGGGACAAAAAGTACAAATCAAATAGAAAACTTTTATTTTAATGCAAATGTGAATGAAAGAAACCATTGATGCCACATGTAAGAATGTTTTAAATAAAACAAATTAAGCAGCTTTTTAGCCACAAATAAAATTGAAGCCAAATGTTTTTTATTCAACGTACATTTAGCACATTTAAATATTTTACCATAGATAGAACCTTTACATTTAAAGCTATCAGAGCGCCTTGCTTTTATCCTCCTTGTATATGTAACTGTTGTCGGGACAGTGGGCTGTGATTTCTGCCGGTTGCAGCCTGTGTTTTTCTTTTTAACGTGGAGGCCACAAAGCTGGGCTGAATAATAATATATCAACAACAATAGGAGAGAGCAAGTAGTCGAGAGAGAGCAAGGCCAGGAGAAAGGCTGAGTGAAAGGAAGAAAGAAATGCTTCTTGGCTTGTTTGCTCCTGCACTGCATCGGCTCTATAGCAGAGTGGAAAACAAGCAAATTACAGAGAACCGCCACAAAATCTGTGGTCTTGTCATCTCAACCTGCCAGTAAGGATTTCTTAAATTACCAGTAAGTCATTGTGGCGGATGCTGTCCTGCAGCTTATCTGCCACTCCAGCAAACAGAGACGGTGTTTGGTTTACCACCACAGACATGAAGCCAAAACAGCTGATATCATCCAGTTAGTTAGAAATGTCCTGAACTCATCAGCCGACCAGGTGAGGACTGACACACAGCCCGCCATCAGATTCACCTTTTCTACTACGAAAGTAGAAACAAATTCCAAATTAAAAAACATGTATCACTACATATCCCCTTTTTAAGGTGGCCCTTTTTTGTTTTAATTTACCTAAAAGCCCAGCATGAAGCAGGGACTGAACTCAGTCCATTTTACAGCCAGCTCAGATTTGGTGTGGAAGTCGTGCAGAATCATCCCCAACAAGTTCTTTACTCGAGGTGCTTTATTTAAAAAACTTCTGTAGGTGATATGCATTCTTCAAGGAATGCTAGTTAAATTTGTTGTATTGTTCTTAAGAAAATAAGAACAGTAACTACAGTATTATATGATTTAATTCGGCTAATTTTACACACTCATACGTACATTCTTTGTTTGCTCCCAACTATGTGACCCTGTCTGCCGAACCTCAGGTCTCACGGGGAATAATCAGCCATGCATTTTTTATTTTTTATTTTTTTACGTCTTTAATAAACATATTGCTGACAAAGCATAAAAAACTTCTAATTCTTTTTTTTAACAATATCGGAATTGTTTTAAACGCGCCCATAACTTCACAGTAATGTTACTGCCCTCTAGTGGTCCTTAGGGGGAAATCAACTACAGTACACTGAAATCCCATTATAAATGCATTTTCTGATGCATATCATAAAACAATGTATTGCTTTCAGTAATGTTTTTTAATTGTATTTCGTAATGTTTTTTAATTGTATTTCTATCTTTTGATTTTTCTATCATCACACAAGGTGATGATCCTCTTAAGTTTGTAGGATGCTGTCAAAATCACAGACAGTGGGTGGGACATTACCTGCAAGAGGCACACCCAATGCCGCTGGAGGTTCCTGTGGAGTCCCGTCTCCCATCTCGTCCAACAAAAGTGTTTGAGTTTGATCGTGAAGAGCAAAAACACACTTGTCTTTATGGTAGGGTTGCACGATATTATCGGCATCATATCGGTATCGGACGTTATTAGCGATAAAGTTAAATATCGGACATTCCATCAAAATAAATCACCGATATGAAAGGCTTCTATTTTAAATTTATTTTTAATTTAAGAAACTGTCAAGTTTATCTACTGATGCACTATTACTTAAGCGCTTCTCACTTGTTGCTTGCGAACAGTTTGAGTTTCGATTTGTGAACATTTACAAATTTGCACTGTTTGTGTGTTGTCACTGTGTTCGAGAGAGTAAATGTCATGTATGAATTTGACATTAAACATAATCCAAGTTGAAGTGTTACATCATTTTCAGCCCCCTTTATGACATCTGCATTTGGTAGCAGGCCAAACTGACAAAGACCATGCAGAATAATGTACCGTATTTTTCGAACTATAAGGTTCACCGGATTATAAGGCGGAATATCAATGAACGGGTCTGCTTTCATACATTAAGCGGAACAAAACTGTCAGAGAAGTCAAATTTATTCAACTCATTCACAATAACTCTCAACATTGTTCAGTTGTACCACATAAAATCGGTTCAAGGTCAGTAAGCCCAACCAGAATTAATACATAAGGTGCATTGGATTATAAGGCTCACTGCTGATTTTTGAGATAATTAAAGGCTTTTAAGTGCGCCTTATAATCTAAAAAAAAAAAAGTAGTATTTTAATTCCACAGCAAATAAAGCTATGTAGTCTCGGTAAGTAGGTCTAGGGAAAAGTTATCGGTATTGTATTGGTTATCGGCCAAATAAGTTTGAACATATCGGCATATCGGTTATCGGCCAAAAATCCTATATCGTGCATCCCTACTTTATGAGTAATAGCGCCACCTGCGTGCAATACTGAAGAATTGTCTACACCTGGTCAGAGTCTGGCTGACTCCTGCATGCTCGACCCAAAACGTGGCAATGGAGATCAAAAATGGAGTTGTAATTTATTTATTTATTATGTAAAAAAAAATAATAATAATAATACGTCCCATGTCTGACCACCAACCACCTTGTGCAGGTTTGCCCCAAAAATAAGACTGTTAAGACGTAAAAATAAGATTGTTTTTTTTTTTGGTTACTGTTTCTGGATGGTTTTCCCAATATTCTGGAATGAATATATTAAAAAAACATTTTGTTGAAGTTGAACATTTTTTGGGGAACTAACGAGGAAAATCCCTTTTTTTTTTCTTTTTTTCCCCCCAAGAACTGCCACACAAAAAACTAAATATTTTGTTGCTGAAATTTTGGATTTTTTTAAACTAAAGGCCCTCAAAGATCTAGAACAGGGGTCTGCAACCTTTACAATCAAAAGAGCCATTTTACGCCTTCGTTCACTAAATTAAACGTGTTCAGAGCCACAACAACCTGCTACAACTGTGATTATCAACTGGTGGCCCATGGGACACTTTAGGTTAGTTGGAGAGGCTTTTGTAGCCAGTAGGGGTGACACTATAAACATTAAAAAATATCGACTAATTTACATTTTTACAATTTTAGACAAATGAAAAGACCAGATTCTTGTAGCGGTGGGAGATGAAGGGTTAGTTTTTTTTTTTTTTTTTTAATTAATAAAAACTATGAGCTATGCAGACCTATGCATTTTTTAATACTGTAGTGGAAAAAAATAATTGAGTATAGAAATAAAGCATAAAGTTAAAGTGAGTGTGTTTTACTCCTTGTACATGTTCCAGCAAAAGAAATGACAGGAAAACAGCTAAAACTACTCCTTTTTTGTTGTTTGTATAACGACCAATAAAATTCAGTTTTATGTCAGTTTTGGTCAAAGCTTGAAAGAGCCGCTGCAGAGGGACCAAAGAGCCGTATATGGCTCCAGAGCCGCAGGTTGCAGACCCCTGGTCCAGACTGTACCTGCGAAGACTTTGAAACTTGTTTGCATCAGTTTGTAGTCAGCAAACAGAGGGGTTGGTGGCCTGACCGGACAGTGAGGGGATGGAAAAAGGACGGAAAATAAGATGAATAAAAGACATAGCGTTCATTGAAGGATTGCATTGCCACTGCCTTTTATTTATTTTAAACTACAGTAATCTTTTGTAAAAAATAAAAAAAATAAATAATAAAAGGGGTTTAGGGGATTTTAATCATCTTGAAAATAACATTTTGCATGACCATACAATTTTGCAAGGTCTCGTGCAGTCTTAGTTCTCAGAGTATGTGCTGAAGATGATCCTAGCTACTACAACACTGAACCTCCATGAAAGTGACTACCTGGTACATTATACATTCATTTGCTTTGGCTTTAATTAATTTTCATCCAAAGCTTCATCAGTTGCAGATGTGCATGCAGTAATTACTTTGAGAGTTTTATTGAGATGTGTCCACTGGTTCATGGGTTACATTGCTAACCATTGGTGGAGAAAGTACTCAAACACTGTACTTAAGTAAAAATACAAATAAACAGTCAAAATGTACTATAGTAAAAGTAAAGTCATGTTTTTACGTAAGTAAAAGTACATAAGTACCGTACTTGCTTTTAAAAATACTTAAAGTATTAAAAGTAAAAGTACTTGCTGAATGTATTACCTAATGCAGTGATCTACAATATCATTAAGTGTGTGTACCATATGTTTATTTTCTGTACTACATTAATAGTGTTGTGCCATTTTAATGAACAATGCTGCAGATAATACATGTTTTTATTGTGTTTACCCTGTGACACAGTTCACACTTACCATACCATTTTATTTATGGAGCACTTAAAACAGCAACAAGGCCAACCAAAGTGCTGTACAAACAAACAAAAACAGGCAACACATAAGCAACAAACACAATGAAGTAAAATCAGAATATAGACATAAAAATGTTGCATTTAATAAATATAACGACCAACCTGTGTGAAGCAAACAGGTTCAAACACAGATCATCTTGTGTTGAAAGCAACGGAATAGTGGGTTTTCAAACGGGATTTGAAAACTGAGAGGGAGGGGGTCTGTCTGACGAGCAGAGGTAACTCGTTCCAAAGTCTTGGGCCTGCTACAGAGAAGGTCCTGTCACCTCTACGTTTAAGAAGAGATCCTGGAACTGTGAGAAGTAACTGGTCCGCTGACCTCAGAGAACGTGGTGGGACATACGGCTGTAGCAAATCA
>JARVGV010000713.1:8259183-8276095 GCA_031762435.1 Hypsolebias longignatus
TGTCCCAAAACACAGAATTGCAATAAATGAATGGGACATTTGGAAAAATGCTAAATCCCTGCTCTTAGGCATTCCAAATATCCCAAAATTGAGTAAAAGTTTAAGTTTTGTGCCCCCACTCAACACATCTCCAAGGCAAAAACATGGGAATAGGAGGCCTTTAGAAACATTGGAATGCAGTCTGGTGTGGTGGGTGTGTCTGAGTTACCTGCACGCATATTTATAATAAAAGGCAGTTAATGGCCTGCAAATTGTTGAGGAGAAGGAGGGGGTTTGTCCTCAGGATCTTGAAAATCTAGTCACTCTAGTGTTAATCCCTCGTCTGTGGCTCTTTAGTCCCACGTCTGTGGATGTTTAATCCCTCGTCTGTGGCTCTTTAGTCCCACGTCTGTGGATCTTTAATCCCTCGTCTGTGGCTCTTTAGTCACTTGTCTGGTGCTCTTTAGTCCCACGTCTGTGGATCTTTAATCCCTCGTCTGTGGCTCTTTAGTCCCACGTCTCTGGCTCTTTAATCCCTCGTCTGTGGCTCTTTAGTCCCTCGTCTGTGGCTCTTTAGTCCCTCGTCTGTGGCTCTTTAGTCACTTGTCTGTGGATCTTTAGTCCCACGTCTGTGGCTCTTTAGTCCCTCGTCTGTGGCTCTTTAGTCCCTCGTCTGTGGCTCTTTTGTCCCTCGTCTGTGGATCTTTAGTCCCACGTCAGTAACCCTAATCCATTTCTCCTGCTTTTGAGTGCACCCTTTCACAGGGCACTGATGACGGCGTGAATAGAAATTTCATTGCAAGTTTATACAAGTAATTTAATATTTGTGTTTTCCAGTATTGTAGTGTGTTTGCCTCTGAGATATATCTTTGTACCTCAATAAGACAGCACCTGGGAGCAAATCCTACATTTCACCTATAACAGAAATAAAAGTTAATCCACATAAACTAATTCAAATGTCCTTCAGAAATAAATTAGAATAAATCGAAAGAAAAATGGTCAATAGTGGAAACAAGAATGGAATAATCATTTAGCTTGATCAGATTAAAATGATCCCACACAGGAGAAAAATTCCTCTTCCTTGGTTGATCCATGGTACACAAACTATTTCTATCCAACAAAACCCACAAATGTGTCAATACATTTTCTCCCTTATAAATACAGTTTGGCACGTTCAGAACCAAATGATACAGTAAATGTTATTGGTCATGTGGCTTTCCTTAAAGAGATATGCGTACTGACACTGGGCTCCATCTTGTTTGCTCGGCGCATGCACCAAAGTTTCAGTGTCATCAGACCCATCACTAGTCCCTCATCTGTGGCTCTATGAAGCTTTGACCAAAACTTACAGGAAATTTAATTGTTCTGGTTTGTATACCCACAACAAAAAAGGCTATTTTTTTGTAAAATTTCTGCAGATGTTTGAGCAACATGTTTTGCTTTATCTTAATTTAATTTCTCCTCACATAAAAGGCCACACATGCCAGCAGAGGTCAGTGTTTTCATTTGCATCTAAAGATATAAACTAGAAGTTTTTACTTCTTTACATCATAGTTACTGTATCTTTTTGTCCCAAATTGTAAACACATCAATAAATGCTGAAATTAATATTTTTAAAATTTCACTACAGGCTGCACCGCCTTAGAACACAAACAAAATGAGCTCCTCCAGCGCACGTTGTTGTTTCACAGAACAAAATGGATGCCGGAGAGCGGGAGGAGTCCACAGGGTCTTAAAGGGAAAGGTATTAACACCCCACACACAAAATAAACGGCGCTGTGTGTAACTCGAAAAAAAGGCTATTCAACGTCAATGGGAGGTGCGTCGTAGTAAGTGCGAAACGTCGTAACTCGAAACCGTCGTAACCCGAGGACTACCTGTACATGCCTAAGCCTACATCAAACCATTACCAGTACATATCAAATCCTAACCATTACTAGTACATACCTAACCCTACACCAAACCATTACCTACATACATGTGTATTACACAAAAATTCTTAAATATTCTGTTTTCTTTAAAGCCTGACCAATATGGAAATTCGGGCTATCGTTGATATCAACATTGGTCAGAAAAGACTAAGACCGATAACCGATATAATGATAGAATTTTATTTTTTTTTTACTTTGTCTGCCCCCAAGAATCTAAGAAAACATCCATACATCAATACGTACATCCATTATCTTTACCTGCTTCTTCCTTTTCAGTGTCACAGGGGTCACAACATGCAAACCCCACCCAGAAAGGCCCCCGAACTGGGATTTGAACTGGCAACTTTCTCGCTGAAAGGCAACTCTACCAACTGAGCCACCATCTAAGTAAACAGCCACTTTTAAACCTGTTTTGACACTTGAAGTCTTGAAACAGTCTTCCTAATGCGCGTTCACATTTTCTATCCTCCACTATTCACCATGAAGCTATCAAGTGTTACAAAAATATAAATTAAAGAAACATCCTTCCCTCTTCATTACAGATCTCTCTTGTAAAGGAGCCCTCGTAACTCAATGAGACTAATCCGTATAAATAAAGGTTGAAAAAAAAAACTTGTTCAAACTGTCAGTCATGAATGGTGAAGGTCATACTGGTGACCTTCAGGGTTGATAATTAGAAGTGTTTATATTATCGTATAGTGGGACAATTATCACAGACAACGATATGTCCCCAAACATCTATATCAGCCTAAAATATCGTCCCTACCAATATATCTTGTAAATGAGTCCTTGAGGCTCAATGGGATTAACCTGTCTAAATAAAGGTTGAATGAAAGATCATCGGCCTGGCTATACAGTAGATTTATTTTTTTCCACTTTTTGTATTTGTAGAATATTGCAAGTCACAGGAACTTTAAACTGACGAATCATGCTAAAGCGTTAATAAAAATCAAATGTATGATCCAGTATTTAAAGTAATACATACATAATAATACAAATCAGTCATATTCCTGCTACAAAAAATTTACCAAAAAGCACCAAGCCGGTTGTCTTTTTTTTTTTTTTTTTTACAAAAAAATGTGAATAAAATCAGATGTCAGAACCGCTGAGTGGCTTTAATCATTTTCTGTATGAGTTAGGAGTGATCTAATTTATTTACCACTCTCAAAATGTTTGATTCAATTCATGAGTATAATTATTTTATTTTTTTTACTTTAGAGTCAACAGTCGGGTGTTTTAACAAACTGACCCTTTCTCTGCTGGTCTAAAACAACGTGACGCCTGCTTCTGCTTCAACGACACAAAATGAGAGCCATGCTGCTGGATAAGGGTTGTTTAAAACATTTGAACAAATGCTCTCTCAAGAGGATGAAATTGAATTGTCCATCGGTCCGAGGACGGGGAACAATGCGCTCTTCTAACGAGACGGTGTTCGGTTGTCGACCAGCACGCTCCGAGTCATTGTCCCGAGATCAGAGTTGGAGAGTCTTGACTTTCTGTTGCACCACCACCTTCACGTTTGCTCAAAACAATAAAAACTAAATCCAAACAAAAGCTCAACAGCCTCTTGGCCGAAGAGGCGTGAAGCTGTTGAACGTCACTTTCGAGCGCCGCTGACACAACGCTCAGATCATAGAACACCAACAATACCACAGCTAAGTAGAACAAATCAGATAAGACCCTCGGTTTGGGATTCCTCAAGGCAGCCAGTTTTCTACGTTTATCAAAAATAAATCCTTAAAACCAATCTTTGCCTTTTCCCTTGTCCACATTCACTCCTCCTTGGCCTCCCCTATCCACCTACCATCCCCACGATCACCTTTCTTACAGAAAATCTGCAAGGCTGACATGCAAATGGGGCTTATTAAATCCTATTAGGCCGTCTGTCAGCCGCCAGCAGAGAGAGGGAGGGACACAATGAAGAAAAAAAAAATTACAGTTAAAAGACGAAACAAAGTGATGGAACCACAGAAAAACAAGAGGGCTGGGAATAAGTAAAGAAATTATGCTTTTCATTACAAACTTTTCCAACATACTGCACTGCAAACTAAACATTTCTCAAAATACATCGTTAATACGAGGAAAGCAACACGAGGACCACATACGGCACACTTTACCCTGTCAATCTGTGGTACAATCATTTATAGCAATGGTCGAGACGAGCAAAGACCTAGTTTAACCTTTGACCTTGAAGCTGAGGTGGTAAAAAGTGTACGCAACACACCGTCTAGTGGCGATGCCCTGAACTAATTCAAGTTATGATGTGTGTAAGATGTGAACAACAATACTGTGAAGGTTTGGATCCACTGTATTCGACCGACCGACTGAGTTAGACCTATGCATTCTAGAGACGCATCAATCAGAGTTTTCCTATTTTGGATTTTCCTAAACTTTTGACCTGACCGGCAATTTTGGCCCATTCTAGGGATGCACGATATGGATTTTTGGTCAATATCTGATATGCCAATGTGTTAAAACGTATTTGGCCGATAACTGATATCAATTTATTTTCCCCCTAGACCTACTTACGAAGACTACATAGCTTTCTCTGTTGTAGGATTGAAATACAGTACTACATTATTCTGAATGGTCTTTGTCAATTTGGCCTGCTACCAAATGCAGATGCCAAAAAGGGGGTTGAAAATGATGTAACACTTCAACTTAGATTATGTTTAATGTCAAATTTATTCATGACATTTACTCTCTCTAACACTATGACAACACTCAAACAGTGCAAATGTGTAAATTTTCACAAATCTAAACTCAACAGCACGCGTGACGTCATAACGCTGTGCTAGAGCTGCAGGCATCCTTGTCACTGGGTTGTCATACAAAAACGGTACCTTTATATACACACATATATGTATATATAAACAGCACCTTTTACATCGGTGAGTTATTTTTGATGGATTGGTCAATGTCAGATATTTAACTTTATCGCTAATATTGGCCGATACCGATACCATGCCAATAATATCATGCACCCCTAGCCCATTCCAATGTTTAGCTAGAAAACTATAACTGGTGTTAGAGAACACTGCATTTTTAACCAGAGACGGGTGGAATGCGAGATGAGTTCAGGTATCTGGGCATCTTGTTTCTGAGTGATGGTAGGATGGTGTGGGAGATGGATCAATAGATTGGGGACCTGTCTTCAGAAATGAGGGCATTGCTTCAGTAAGTCAGAGTGAAGAAGGAGTTGAGTCTAAAGGCAAAGCTCCGGATTTACTGGTCTGTCTACGTTCCAACCCTCACCTGTAGTCATGAGGTTTGGATCAGGACTGAAAACAAACTAATCCTGGACACATGTGGGCAAAATGAGCTTCCTTTGTATGGTGTGGGGGGGGGCTCAACCTTAGAGATAGGGTGAGGAACTCCGTCACCCAGGGGGAGCCAGGTGTAGAGCTGCTGCTCAAATGAGGTGGCTCATCTGATGAAGATGCCTCCTGGACCCTTTGGAAGTTTTCTAGGCACATTCCACTCGAAAGAGGCCCCAGATCAGGCCCCGAATTCGAAGGGATAGTGTATCTTCTTTGGTCTGGGAACACCTTTGGATCTCCCTGGAGGAGCTGGAGAGTGTTGCTGGGGAGAGACTGGTCTGGGTCTCTCTTCTGGACTTGTTGCCTCTGCGACCCAACCATGGCTAAGCGGTAGAAGATGGACATGGAACTTGAAAATCTAACCACAAAAATCACTGGATCATGTGTCCCTTGAGTACATCACCTGCTCAGGTTGCAACTTGATTTTTGGAGGGAATTCTTAACCTAATAGGTTAGTGAGCAGAAGACATTGTTTATGTTTATAAACACAAACAATGGGTACAGATCAATCTTAATCACTTAATACACACAACGCTTACAAGAGGAGATAAATAAAACAAACGTTAAGATAGTAGGGCTTACATCACACCCTCCTTTCGTCTCATGTGTCTACATTTGTCTTGGGCTACGTATAACAGGTCGTTTCTCTTCCATGCCGTGTTCTTCCTCTCATCCCACACTTCACCTCCTTTCTGTTACTTCTTCCCTTTGATTTTCTTTTTCATTGATGGGCCAGAGAGACGAACGAAGGCCGCCTTTTCTCCTGCTTGTCAATTATCCGCTCTCCTGTCTCCGTCCAGCTTAATTGGCGTTTGGGAGACGTGTTCGACGTCCCAGCGGGCTCAGACCAGGACAATAGAGGCCCAAATAGCTGACCATCCTTCGGCTCAGCCCAAATTGAATTGGAAATCTTCCATCTTCTCTTTAGCATAACAAAGCAGGTGGAGGGGTTTTAGACAAAGGGCCCGTTTTAATGGAGAAAATCAATCTCTAGGAGGAAGCGGCCGTATTGTCTCCCATCAGCTGTACAGGTGTGTCTCACCCACGGAGGCTTTAATCAGAGGTGGCAGGGGAGACATTTGGAAACGACATCTCTGTCACTGTGGGGAAGACTGGCAGGAGAAGGGTGGGGAGGTGGACATGTGTTTGTGTCCCCTGCAAAGTCCTGTGGCCTGGGTATGACGTGATGAACATGTCTGCAACAGATTATTGTCAACGGAGAGAGAACTCGTGTTCCTGAAAATGTCTTGTGGCAACAAACTTACCGGTAAACTCTTGACCCAAAGACTGGCTCTAAAGGGGTAAAAGTCAACCCACAGTCGATCAATATTTATGTATAGCAGCCCTTACAACAACTAAAGGTGATCAAAGTGCGTCAAAGCACAAAAATTCAAACGGACATTAAGAAAAACACAAAAAATTCCAAAGTGTCATCAGGTTTTAAAAGAATAAAAATGGTTTAAAGATTATAATTTGCCAAAGTTCCATGTCAGTGATGGAGAGCAAGTGACAAACTTGGTTCCACAGTGGATGCAGTGACCCCAAAGGCCTGTTCACCCCAAACATATGTATTTAGTAGAGCCCGACCAATATGGAAATTTGGGCTATAGATGATGCTGATATTGGGATACGGTTGCAATATGCCGATAACCTATATATTGTCTGAAAATTGTTGAGCTTTATCAATCCCATTCATTGTTTAAACAGTCAGTCATGTACGGTGAAGGTCTAATTAGTATTGATCACAGCAGAGTTTATTTTTCTTTGCAAAGTAAAAATTTCAGACAAACGATGCATTTCATTGACAAAAGTAACTTATTAACGCTGATATATTTTACTTCTACGTTAGATTTATTGTTCTGGATAAAGTTTTACAAGGCAATAGCCTAAGCTAGGTCATCCAAACATTAGCTTGCTAACTTGAGAAGCATGTAGCTAATGACAAGTGGGTTGGAGGGTTGAAGATAATTTATCATTGTTGATCTCTTTAATTGTACGGCTCAGTTGAATTAAACTGACCTGCTCTGTTCAGCAAAACACACTACTGTATACGGTATTGCTCCCCGCTTCAGCTGTGCTGAAAGTGAAACGATTACGTACTGTAATCCCAGATTTATGTGTATGAGCACAGCCCTTTAAGGCTATCGCTAGCGGGTTCACCCCTTGCGGTAGCCTTAAAGGGTGAAGCCTGTTTGAAATAGAACTTGGTGAATGGCCATGACTTTGTAGTAGATTTCATGTGACCTCTGCTAGATACTTTGCACAATGACACCTTTAGCAAGTAAGGACACATGTGGTTCCCAGTGTTTATAATGGCGCATAATAGGCCAATGATCACCAATACGATATGTCCCCAAATACCAATATTGGCCTAAAGTATCAGCCATACCGATATAGTGGCTGGGCTCTAGTATTTAGACCTAGGAAATAAAGAGAAGATGTATTAGTTGACCTTAAGTTCCTCTCATGCTCACCAAATTCTTCTCCACAGTTTAGCTCCTTACAAACTGAACAT
This sequence comes from Hypsolebias longignatus, assembly GCA_031762435.1. Classification (NCBI taxonomy): domain Eukaryota; kingdom Metazoa; phylum Chordata; class Actinopteri; order Cyprinodontiformes; family Rivulidae; genus Hypsolebias; species Hypsolebias longignatus. Next base: position 8,266,929 of record JARVGV010000713.1, read on the forward strand.
CTTGCACCAAAAACATTGTTGGTTTACTCAATTCCCTGTTCAATTCCAGTCCAGAAAAACACTTGTGAAGAAAACTACAAACATTCACTTTTCATCCACTAATTCTCAGTCAGGTCATCTGGACAGTTTATTTTTTTATAGAGACGTTACCTCCCAACAGGTGCAAAGTTACGTTAGTATCATGATTTTCGCTGTTATAACAGGCAGAGTGTGACGTGTGCAAGTGTATTTTTTTTTTTTTTGGCTTACGTCACCCGTTTCCTAAACGTAACGTTACACCTGACCCAGACGCCCAAACCTAAACTTAACCACCTTGCCCTTGTTCCTAAACCTAACCAAGACCCGAAATGCAACAGGAGACGCTTTACTCTAAACATAACCATGCGAAGCTATGATGAGCGCTAAGCTAGCAAAGTAACTTTGAACATAGTAGGAGGTAGAGGAGGGGCATTTCAACTGCTACTTATAGGGCTGATAACAAGTAATAACGGCCATTTAATGGTTGATAACGTTTGAAGTGGGTGGACGTTTCACTCTATCCAGAGGAGGAGTTGACGGGGGACAGGACGGCTCCCAGAAACCATCTTAGCTCCAGCAAACAGGTTGGTCCACTTAAGGAGTTTACTGCTTGGTGCAGAAACAGTTTACTGGAACTCCTCAGACTGATGAAGCCCTCCGGATAATTCAGACTGATGAAGCCCTCCGGATAAAGGGCTAAACGTCTCTATAAAAAAAGAAACTGTCCAGACGACCTGACTGAGAATTATTGGATTTGACACCTGGATGATTGAGTATGAATAAATTAAATTAGTAAGTTTAAAAAGACACATTTTAGTTTTAATTAAGATCAAACAGAAAAAAAGACTTTATCCAAATCTGTATTTTAGATGTTTATCTAATCACAACACAACGTTATGTTTGTCCGACTTCAATTTTAGTGCCAGGTTTTGCCGAATCAAAGAGAATTGTGTGTGAAAAGACGTGCGTGTAGCTCTAAAGTGTAAAATGAAGGAAACAATGACAGATGTTTCCGGTTGAGACGCTAAGTGAAATTCCCTGGTTCAAGTTTCCCGTCATCGCCGTTAAGGAGTTGTCTTTCAGGTCTGGGTGTTTCGATAAGGTGAGTGTTTGTGTTTATCTGCTCACTCCCAGCTCTGTGCATTACCATGAGAATGGTTTAAGCCCTCTGCTAATCCCCCCGTTTCTCCGTTGTAATAAATGTCTTCATTCAAACACATGGCGGAGGACAGGGAACTGGAGGACACGGCGATGGGGGACATGTTCCTCAGGATGAGGCCATCAAATGTAGGAACTTCCTTCCTATCTAAGTGCTGAACTAGCTGATTAGTTAAATTAAAACCTCAAATTTCAGTTTAATTAGCTACAAGCTGGAGTTTAAGAATTTTTCTTAAAGTCTCTGCAATTTTTATGACCGATAGTGCTGTTCTCTTAGCATTTAGTACAAATTAAAGTGAATATTTACAATTGAAAATAGTACACATATACTGTACACTGTTTTAAAAGAGGCCACTCTAGTCCCATGTTAAAACTTTTTTTTCTCTTTCAAATAAATGTGAATACAGTTAGAATGGACGCACACACCAACATTTTCTAAGATGATTCCAGTTCCTGCTCAGACCTGCTGGTTTGGACTGTAAATTATTTTTTACTAAATATTGGTTATTTCTGGCTGAATTTGAATTTTATTTGTGTGATCAGAGCAAATCGCTCAAAAGCAAACGAGGTTAAATGTTTCCTTTTCTGTCAGCGTAAATTTAATCTAAAAAAAGTTATCATTCAAGTAAAAATGAACCTGAAAAGGCAATGTCTTTATAGAGTCATTTTCTTTTTATAATCACCAAACAGTGGCTGATAAGTTATGTAAATAATCGTGTACGTTGAAATTAATCGTACTGAATCATATGGTAGGAGAGTAATCTGCGGCGTTCCACAAGGTTCAGTTTTGGGGCCAGTGTTATTTATAATTTTTATAAATGACATTTTTAGAGTATCAAACAAGTTGAATTTTGCTACATTTGCAGATTATTCTGATTTACTTTACTCAGGAAATGACGTGAAGGGACTTGATATGAAAGAAAAAAAGAGGGTTTGGTATTAATAAAATGTACAGTACCGTACTTAAATGAATGTAAAACAAAATGTATGGTGTTTAGTGGAATTTAGGGACTAAATTGTATGGAATAATTTGGTTGAAAAACTGTTAAAGTCACATGTAGAATATATCAGACAAAAACTATCAAAATCAATTGACATTGTTTATAAAACTAGAGAAGTGCTAAGTAGAAGTTGTTTGCATATACTTTATTTTTAACTTATAAATGTTCTGATGTGCAAAAGTTTGAGGTAATGTAAATAAAACTAATATAGTAGATCCAAATATTAAACTTCAGAAAATAATGCCTGGTTCTGCTTAAGGGTTTCTTCCTCATGAGGGAGTTTTTCCTTTCCACTGTCGCCTTCATGCTTGCTCAAGATGAGAGCTCTGCGATGGAGTTGAACTCAAAACAGTCTGCTCCTCAGATAAATAATATTAAACTATTATTATTATTATATAAGAATGTTTCTGTTCAGTTCCATGAGATGACTTCTGTTGTGATTTGGCGCTAAATAAATAAACAGAATTGACTTGAACTGGTCAGTGAAAGATGTTGTCGGAAGGTGCAAAATAAATAAAATGTATTATTATTATTACTTAGATTAATAAATAAGTTTTTTTACTCTACAAATCCATTATTTGAAGGTCTTCTGCTTTAAGATTTTGCTTTATTCTGTATTTAAGAACAATGGAAATAATATATCTGGTTAGAAACAACAGTCTTCCTGCCTGTTTTCAAAGGATTTTTTAAAGTTAAAATTATTAAAATCTAAGCGGTCCAAAAAGAACTAATGTAAAAAGTGTGAAATTGAAGTTTAGTAGCTCTTGTAAGTTTTAGAAATGAATCAAAATTCAAGTTACAAAGAGTTACAGTTTAAAGTAATAAAAGTTGATGATAGTAATGCATTAAAATTATAATAATACTAAAAACTAGTAATGATTTATATTATGTATGTAAATACATGTATATGTCGAGGACATCATTATTAATGTATTGTATATTGAATATTACTGTTCTGTTTGGTGCTTTTCTTGTTTTAATACATGTTTTGTGTCCTAGAGAGGAAAGCTTTTGGCTTCTGTTCCTTTCTGCTCAATTGTTTGAATATTTAATTATTTGTTTGTAACTGTTCTTCTTGACATGACCAAATAAACCATTCGTCCATTCATTTATAAATAATCTGCTAATTCAACAGTGGCCTGAACGTCTACATCTCTTCAGACCGTAAGGTGGAAAAAAAAATGCCAAGCGTCTTCAATGCACGACACGAGCTCTCAGTAAACACGTTTATGAACCGTTATCGGGCAGGTCACGACACAGAGAAGAAAACATTTTAACAAATGTCACTGATGCTATTTAAACTCTATGTACATTAGTTACATTTTACAGATGCAGCATCGCAGCCACACAAACCCTCCTCCAGTTTTCACCCTGAAGCATCTTCAGCGACTCGCTGCTACCCCCCACGTCTCACCCGGGACTCCCCTCGTCACCCCGAGTTCTCTCCACACAAAGCAGTCTATTAAAAAGCCTTTAGCGAGGCCATTTGCTCAGGCTGCTTCTGCAAAAAGAGGCCTGGGTTGAGGCGGAAGGTTGTGTTTGTGCTGCTAATGTTAATGTAGCATGTAAGGTCTGGGCCTCAGGGCCCGGTGAATGTCACACCCGGGGGGGTTCAGGAAAGAAACGCCATATAATTCCACGTAATCCTACACAAATCCAAGCCTTGATGTCCTGATAACGCCACTGCGGTGTTGCTATTAATCCTTCTGTTGGTAACGTCAGTCGTTTCTCGGGTCTCGTGGATTCAATCAGACGACGCTGCAGAGACACTGAAAAGTTGCTGCATCTTCCCACAAGGGAGGTTCAAACGTAATGCGCAACAGGAAAACGGACGACTCTGAAGGAGTTTTGCTCGAACGCGGCAATTCTCGAACTGCGGAGAGTCCCTCAGTGTTGTTCCCCCCCACCACCACCACGCCGGAACACGTAGCAGGCAGAACTCGTATCACAACACCTCACCGGCGGTCCGTCCGCCGTCCGTCCATTATCTTTACCCACTTCTTCTTTTTCATGTCACTGATGCCCGTATCCGGCTATCAATTCAATTCAGTTTACTTATAAAGCACCAAGTCACAACAGAAGTCGTCTCAGGGCGCTGTACAGGAACATTCATGTTCATAAACAGTTAACACATGCATTTGAAACATGAACGTCAGTTATGATGCAGTCTTGGGTCAGTGGAGCTCTTCTTTCTAAACACAAAACATTATTAGTTTTTTTTTTGCCAGGACAGAGGACCAGGTGAGTAGAAGACATCTGAAATCCATGGTAAGCCTTTGCACTTTCCTCCATTTGAAGATGAAGGGACATGAGGGGAAGAAGATGGCATGACAAACCTCTTCACCTCCTTTGATGCTGAGACGGCAGTGGATCGGAGAAGGGCGGCAGGAAGAACGGGACGCCGAGAAGAGCAGAGGGAAAGTAGATTCAGGTTGTGAGCAAGAGGTTCAGCAAAAGAAAGAGGCAAAGATTCACGAGTTGTTTCCTCCCTTGAGTGAAGTGCACTGCTTTTAGTTTGTCAAAGCAGTGAGTTTGGTTTTCTGTGGCGCTTTACGCTCACACAAACACAAGCTGCATGGGTGGATTAGACGAACTACACCCTGGCTTTTCTCCTCATCAATAAACCAGAAAAAACTTATCAAAATACCTCAATGGTAAGATGTTTAGATAAAACTCTCAAAAATGTAATCACATGTCTACAACTGTTTAAATTTAGGACAAAACCACATTCAAGATGGCCGCCCCAGCTCATCGGCAAAGCACTCTCCATCTCAGTTGGTTTTACAAAGATAGAGATAGATTTGATGTGGAGGTAGCTGTGAGTCGTCCTCAACACATATTTTGAGCAATATTTCACAAGATTTGAACAACGTTCGGTGTTTCCCCCATGTCACCTTGGCAGGGCACACTCATCTCTTCAGGGATTTTTGTCAATGGGGACGGGAGCAGAGGCGAAGACTAGGGATGCACAATATTGGATTTTTGGCTGATATCCGATATATTAAAACTTATTTGGCCGATACCGATATTTTCTATACGTTCCTTTGTCAGAACATATTCCTCTTCTTTAGGCTTATTTGCTACAAAAACTGTGCAACAGCTGTAAGAGCTGGTGACATATTCAGTAACAGCCATATGATATGTAGAGCACTTTAACTTGTATTAAATGAAAAGTGTTAAATGTTATTTATTAGCATTAGTCACCTGCAATGCTATCTCACTTGTGGAGGCTTGTTCCAGGTTCCTAGCTGCAGTGTGGGATCCTCTGCACTCCTGTGCATGAAGGACAGACTTTTTAAGTTCAAAGTATTTGTCTATCCGCCGTAAGACCAATCATGCTAACGGGGCTAACACGACGTCCAAATGTCTGTGGTAAAACTCACCCAGGTGCTATCAGCTATTAGCTTCTCAATGACGTCGGAAATGACGGCTTGTAACTCGGGTAAGGTTATGTCGGAAAAATATCTCTGACTGGGGACGATGTAGCGAGACTCAAAGTAGTCCAAAAATCTTCGTAAGCTGACATCCTCACCAACCTTCCACACCGCAGACATTTTGAATTTTCCTCTCTGCTGTGAGATCAGGTAGGCGCGCATGACGTCATTGCATTGTGCTGCCGCTGCAGGCATCCTTGTCACTGGGTTGTCATACAAAAACAGTGTCTTTTATATCGGTGAGTTATTTTGACGGAATGGCCCATTTCCGATATTGAACTTTAACGCTAATACTGTATTGGCCAATACCCATTGCATGCCAATAATATTGTGCATCCCAAACGGAGACAAATCTGTCATGCTTGTTTAGTGCTACATTAGTGCTAGCAGTTGGTGACCGGGCATGGGGGTGGGGGGTGGCGTGAGAGAAGCAGAGCGCAATGTCCGTAGCTTCTTAGCTAGAGTGTTTGTATTTGCATACATATAGCGCTACATCAGTGCTGGCAATTATTGGGAGGCAGGGTGCTCAGTACTGTACTGCTGACAGGGCGGGGGAGAAACACTGACTTCAGTTTTTCAAAATGGCTGTAACTGTTCCTTCTCATCATTGTTGTCCCTGTATGGCTTGTATATGAGATTTGGAGAGCCATGAGGAATAACAAGAGTTCACAGTTCTTCTGGACCAGGGATAAATTGCAGCATTCACTTCGATTTCTCGGTATGGAGATATGCCTCCCTGTGTATTCCTCAGAAGCACTATGCCAATCCTGATTGGCTGGTGATCGCAACACCGGCATCAGCACTTCTCGCTGGGAGGCATTTCTTGTTCTTTTAGCAGGATAGCTTAACTATCCATAGACCTTTAGCTAACTCTCCTTTGACAAGCGCAAGCTGTTGTGGCTTCAGTCTTCACCAAAGATCGGAGAAGCTATCACCTTCGTGAGTGTGTATCGCCTCTGTGTTAGCACACCAGCTAATACAGCTTTCCAATCCCGACTTACTGACTGAGCTGTTGGCTCAGACCCTTCTCGACCCGTTGTCGCTCCCTCTCACAGCAGAGGAGGTGGCAACTCGGAGGCTCGTCTCCTCGGCTGCAGGAACAAAATCTCAACCTTGACCCGCAGCAGGTGTGCTCAACGTGGCCGGAACACGCCCGCCTGGCAACTGACATTCCCGACTCGTGCCTCGACTGTTCCCGCTTCACTGAAGACTCCCCAAAGATAGCTAGCATACCAAGCTAGCCTCTAGGACCCGTTGTTGTTGACGAGCGGTGCAAACGTGTGGACGCCGAACTGGTTTTGGGTCTGTTGGTTCTACTTCTGAAGCGTCTGAACCGCCTTCCTGAGGGCTGAAGGTTGAGCAGATGGTCCAGAAGGGTCAGAGGCACGTTTCCTCATCCTAAACTGATCTTAGATTAAAACTCCAGCATGAAACGCTGCAAGCCACAAGCTAGCCTTGTCACTTTCTCTTAAAAAGCTCACTGAACCGGAGCTTCAGAGCGGTTCGGAGATTTAATGCGACCCATCACTACAATAAACGTGTCAGGAACAAGCCCCGGGATCAACACGAGCATTTCCAGCAGCACACACCTGTCAGCTGCTGAATATGCTGACCATTTATCTTCCACAGGGCACCACTTCAGCCCCATCACTGCCATATAGAGCGCAGGCTAATAGACCCATGATTGCAGAGTGCGTCAACCTCTGCTCACCCTGTCAACGCCTCCTCTCAACTCCCTTATCGTAATTTTATCATGAAGTTCCAGACGAAGGGATTCTCACAGGTTTGGCTGAAGCGAAGGCAAATAAATAAATAAAAATCATTCCCAGTGGTTCATGTGTTAAAAACCAGAAAAAAACAAGTACAGCGTGTTTTAAATGACCAAACAGCAATCTGTGGAAATATTCTGACAACGTGTTCGAGAGTGATGCTGACAGATCAGGAGGCTGATCCGTCTTTGTCTGCAGGTAACAGAGCTGATCACTGCAGATGAGTTCACGTCACTGAAAATTTACACTACGGAGCTAAAGATGTGCTACTGAGCTTTTCAGCTACCAAAAATGTTTCCTAGAAGACTTTGCATCACAAATAATCTGTAAATTTAAGTGAGAATTCCTAATTAGTAAACTGTAAACAATAACTAGAGAAATTGCATTTCTTGTGAAAATGCAGCCTGAATGCTTATTGCAGAAGAATTTAATGAAAACAGCTGAAATTAGCTAAAAATATTCTGAAATGTAGTTGAAATGGAAAAACAAGCCAAATTTAGCAGCAGAAAGAACACAGTTGCTGAATTATGTTTAAATAAGCAGAAATTAGCACAACAAATAGGAAATTAGCTAAAAAAGCTGAAATTAGCTAAATAAAATGCTGAAAAATAGCCGATGAGGCAGAAAGAAGCTTAAACAACCAGAAGGAAGAGGAAAACTGAAATGAGCTACGGAAATGTGTAATTAGCTGGAAAAAGTGGAAATTAGCATAAAACAGCTAAATAGTAGCTGAAATAGCACAAAAAGTTGAAACTAGCAGAAAAACGCTGAAAGGAGCATAACAAGATTTCATCTGCAAAGTCACAAGATCTATTTTCATCCAGTGTTGCATTAATTTTTCACCAAGATCTTGCATTGATGACTAGACACTAGGCATGATGGGTGCATCACTTCACATCCTCTCTTCTTACCCTGATGTGTTCATCACTCTGGAACAGAGTAAATCTGGACTCCTCAGACCACGTTTTCTTCTGCTTCCTTTCATTTTATGTTTATTTTTCTAATAATTGTCATTGTTTTTTACATGAAATGAATAACATTATACAATACAATACAATACATGACCTTCTTCCATTGCTCCAGAGTCCAATCTTTATGCTCCCTAGCAAATTGAAGCCTTTTCATCCAGTTAGCCTCACTGATTACTGGTTTTCTTAAGGCTACACAGCTGTTCAGTCCCAATCCCTTGAGTTCCCTTCTCATTGTGCGTGTGGAAATGCTCTTTCACGATTAAACATAGTCCTGAGTGTTACTGTTGTTTTTCTTCTGTTTGATTTCACCAAACGTTTAAGTGATCACTGATCACGATCATTCAGAATGTTTTTCTGGCCACATTTCTTCCTAGAAGACAATGGGTTCCCATGATCCTTCCAGTTTTTAATAATGCGTTGGGCAGTTCTTAACCCAATTTTAGTCGTTTCTGCAATCTCCTGTTTTCTCTGCTTGATGCACACCAATGATTTGACCCTTCTCAAACAGACTGACATCTTTTCCACGACCATGCGATGCGTCTTTCAACGTGGTTGTTTAAGAAATTAGAAGCAACTCATTGCACCAGTTGGAGTTAAATAACTTGTTGCTTGCTGAAAGATAATTGTCCATGCAGTAATTATCCATTAGAAGGCTTGTACCTATTTGCTTAGTTAAAACATGGTGGTGACTTTCTTTTGGTTGAAAAGCTCATCAGAGACTCTACTTCCTCAGGCGGCAGAGACGAGCTGGTCTGGGAAGCTCAGTCCTCACCTCCTTCTACAGGTGTGCAGTGGAGAGCATCCTGTGCTCCAGCA
>JARVGV010000713.1:8321303-8338246 GCA_031762435.1 Hypsolebias longignatus
CGATTGTTGTTGTTGTTAAGCACTTTGATAACAGTTTCTGTTTTAAATGTGCTCTACAAATAAAGTTGACTTGACTTATATCCCACCACTGGCCAAAAACTAGTCGTTTTGGCAACGTCCTGAAAACGTTGCGTCGTGACGTCGCTCAGTCCGTCAACACTCAGATTACGTGTTAATGACTCTCAGCTACTGCCACATTGAATGTTAGCTCAATATCTGTAAAATGGACAGTCTTATAGTCCTGCTCTCAGAAACCAAAAGTGCTCGAGGAGAGGAGAACTCTAAAGGTGCGTCTTACCGTGAGGCTTTTAAAGACGGTCATGGCAGCGTTCAGGTCCGATCTGTCGGGGTGTTGTTCCTAAAAGACAGAAAATTTTCAATGTGAAAACTCTGCGTTTTGTTCGGTTCGTTAGGATTGTTTCCCTCAGTTGCATCCGTCCTGAGGGCTACGACAGAACCGTGCTTACGTCCATGTGTCGCTCCAATTCTTTCAGCAGCGCTGGGTACCGCTCCAGTCTGATGAAGGGTTTGCTCAGACTGGTGGTCAGCGTGTCGATGCCACGACCGGAAGCTCCTTTGGACTCCATGTACTCTCCCAACTCCTCGCTGTGGCAAACATTCACACGCAAACAACTCACGCAGACCGACAATCACGCTGTTTTAGTTTCTATACACGTAAAAGACTCTTGTTTCAGGACGTACGTGTGTTGTGTGAGAACGCTGACCGCAGACGGATGATTGGAGCAATAAGCCACATATATGATCTTCATCTGGGGCATCTGGCTCAGAAAGAACCCCCCGATTCTCTGCTGGCTCTCTGGGAGTCTGCACAAATGGAACGTTTTTACAGAAAGAGTAACACCCGATGACCACTTGATGTCGCTGTTGCTCCAATAACTGTGAGCACCACCAGAACAGGACTTCCTGCACCTTGTTCATGCTTCACGATGGATAAAAGATAAGATTTGTTTTAAAGATAGAGCAACATGTCTACTGCATAAGTAGATATTTTCTAAATGAACTGTTTTCACTAAAAAAAACACATCTGCACGTAGAAACAAAAAAAGAGAAATTGTATTTCCTGCAAAAATGCAGTGTGAATGCTTATTGCAGAAGAACTTGTTGAAAAACAGCTGAAATGTAGCTGAAATGGAAGAACAAGCCTAAATTAGCAAAATAAAGCAAAAAGGACACATATTTGCTGATTTGGGGCTAAATAAGCAGAAATGAGCACAGAAATGAGAAAATTAGCATAAAAAATCTGAAATTAGCAACAACAACAAAAATCTAAAAAGTAGCTGAAAAGGCAGAAAGATAGAAACTTTATCTATCTACCAGTAATTGAAAACTACAAGGAGAAAGAAAAGAGCTGAAATGAGCTAAGAAATGTGGAATAAGCTGAAAAATCTTCAGTTAGCATAAAAACAGCTAAATAGTAGCTGACCTAACAAAAACTAGCAGAAATAATCTGAAAGGAACATAAGCTGAAATTAAAATAAAGAAGTTAATTAGGCTGAAAGTAGCAGAAATTACCACAAAATTTGAATTTATCTGAAAACAGCATAAATTAGCTGAAATGCTAAAAAAGGTAGCTGAACAGGTGGAACAAGCTTCAATTAGCAGAAGAAAGAGCACGTTTGCTGAAAAAAGCTGAAATGAGCATAAAAAAGTGGGAAAAAGCACAAGTTTGCAAAAGAAACAGCTGAAAAGTAGCTAAAACACCAGAAATAAGCTTAAAATAATCAGAAGGGAGTGGAGAGAGCTCATTTTTGCTGAAATAGGCCCCAAAAAAGTTGAAATGAGTGCAAATAATGTGGAATTAGCTGAAAAGGCTAAAATGGACATAAAAGCAGCTAAATAGTAGCTGAAAAACTCAGAAAAAGCTGAAATGCAGAAATAAGCTTAAAGGAGAACAACAAGCTGAAATTAGCAGAAAGAAGTTCGAAGAGGCACAAAAATGTTGTCGTTTGCAGAAAGAATCTGAAAGGAGCACAAAACAGCCCAAATTAGCTGAAAGTAGCAAAAAAAAGTTTCAATGTGCAGAAGGAAGCTGAAAGAAGCTAAAGCAGAACAAAACGTGAAAGGAGCAGTAAAAAGTTGTAAACACATCTATGTAAAATGAGCTCAATTAATTTTCTATGAGGAAAAAAATGGCAGAAAAGGCTAAATATCTCAAAAAGCTAAAGTTGCACTACTGCTAACATTTTGATTTATGATTTGTTGAAACAGCTGAAAATTGTGGAACAAGAATCGTGCCAGAAAAATGTACGGAAGAAAAATGGATCACAATAAAGTGAATGCTTCATAAACGTTAACACAGTTACAACAATTATTAAAAATCTGGCTAAATCTTAAAGTTAATGCAAATTGGGGAAATAAGGAAATAAAATAAAAAATCTAGTTTTATGTAATAAATCACTTTTTAATGTTTATGATATTAAACTCTAAACTGCCGGCAACAAATCCCAGTGAAGTTCAACCCTGCAGAGATACAACATGACACGAAACTAAGAAGAAACACCAACTTTGTCTGCTCTTCTAAGGCCTGAAGCAGCATCTGCTGGAAGGCGGAGATCTCCTCCAGGTTTCCCTGAATGTGGCGGACATCATCGCTGCTGAGTCTGTCGAACAGAACAGAGGACTGTGAAAAGAATTCCATCAGCGTTTTATAATAAAACCTAAAAACCTTTGTCCCGCTCGAGCTGGAACGAGCCGGAATGCTGTTAAAATGCCAATTCTTTGCATATTCCTGGAAATCCAAAGTGCATTTTAAACATTCAGGACCATCAGCTCGGATGTTTTGCTCATGTTCAAAACATCAAAAAGCTTTTGGAGTGCTTTCTGACGGCATTTTTCACATTTTCTACAGGACCCCAACTGTATTGTAAATGCTCAGTTTACCGTATTTTCCGGCCTATAAGCCACACCAAAGTATAAGTCGCATTAGTCCAAAAATGTCTAATAATTTGGAAAAATCCATAAATATATTGCTTCGCCGTATATGTCGCATTTATTATGCGTCACCGCTGACAACCCGGAAATGTGGGCTAGTGTTGTGCCAATAATCGATTGGCTGCCAAATGGCGGCCGCGGGAGTGTGCACGGGAGTACTTTTACAAAATGTAACAAGATTAACACTTAAAAACAATTATTTGTTTGCTCAACTTTATAGTAAAGGTGTCAGTTGAACTTTTACTTAATAAATGTACTTTAATGGTCAAATCAGCTGCATTTCGCCGGGAAGACGCAGTGAAATGCAGCTGATTTGATGGTTGCGCCAGGAATGATCCCAGAGCTGGACGAAGGTGGTAGACTATGGCAAGCCAATTGTGTCCTTAATAGTCACTTTTAACTACTACATGATACAGCGGCATGCCATACGACTCAAGTGCCATCTAGCGGCTTAAAATGGTAGTGTTCAATATTTTCAGTCATATCTCAGCCAAAATTGGTTTATAAATATGGGGAAAAAATCCATAAATACGTTGCTTCCATGTATAAGTCACAGGGTATGCAAATTAGGCAAAAAGGTGTGACTTATAGGCCAGAAAATATGGTAACTTCAATGGAAAACTGAGACGACAAGTCGTTACAAATCCTGTCAGAATGGCCCGAAGACGCTACGACGAACCTCTGCTGTTGGGATAGATTTGTACATTAAAACAATCAGAACGCAGTTCTGATTGTCCCTTGAATGAATCGTAGTTCAGAAAGTTGCTGAATCATCAAAACGCTGCATCGCTGCCTCATCAGTATCGACTTTTTGTCAATTTTTGTCCCCCCGTCAAAGAGGAAAGAAGGGATGATAGAAGTTCATGGCAAAAACCAACGCAGACATGTTCCTGTTTTTTGTTGTCTACACCACCTTATAATCTAGCTGTTTTTTGTTTGTTTGTTTATTTGGGGCGGGGACTGTTGTTTTTTTTTTCACTATTCCTTTTGACGGTCCTTTTGGTTGCTATTTTGTTTTGATTTGTTAAATAAATAAAGAAATAAATTAATTAAAAAAAGAAATTTTAATTTTGTATGCCTGTTTTGTTACTGCCTATTGTTGTTGTTGTTGTTATTCACTGTTGTCATCACTCTTTGTTAAGAAATCAGGTCTCTCTTGTCAATGAGTCCCCGAGGCTCAATGGGATTAACCTGTCTAAATAAAGGTTGAATGTATGATGTAGTACGGTGGCCCTGATGTGTAAATGAATGACATTTTAAATATCAGAATTACATTTGGAAAAATAAAAAAACACAACAACATTTGAAAAAGCGGAATTACATTAAGCCGATACGGAAGTGGCCAAAGCGGAAGTGGCCGGAACCACATTTGAAATAAATAAAACATAATTACATTTGAAAAACAACAGTTATTCAAAAATTATTTATTTCAATTCCTTTTTTGAAATGTAATTAAGTTTTTTCAAATGTAATTCTGCTTTTTTTCTCATTCTTTTTTTTCTAATATAATGCTGTTTTTCTAATGTAATTCCGTTTTTTTTTTTTTTTTCTAATACAGTACTGTTTTTCTAATGTAATTTGTTTTTGGCACATGTAATTCAGATTAAAAAAAAAAAATTAACGTGATTTCGGCCACTTCCGCTTTGTCTTAATGCAATTCAGTTTTTTCAAATGTAATTCAGTTTTTTCCAAACGTAATTCTGTTTTTTCAAATGTTGTTCATTGACACCTTAGGGCCACTGTAAAACTGAGACAGCTGAGTGAAAACTCAACAAGTCATCCCAGTAACGCAGCGTCAATATGTCTGTGTGTTGGACTGCCTTTAACAACTCGATCTGAAGATCGTAAAGTCTCCACCTGTCCGTGGGGTGAAGCGAGCGAAGGTATGAACCCAGGAGACTCTCAAGCTCCCTGGCGTATTCCCCCTCTGCTTCCAGGATGTTCTGCAGAACCTGGAAGAGACGTAGAGTATTTTTGAAACCAACTGCAACACGGCCAACGGTTAAGGTACATCGTACTATCATCAACAAACAATCATACAGGAATCTATGGCAACGACCCGGACAACAGGACAAGAGAAAGTTTACAGACGTTTTGGAGACTCTACCGTAATGCATCGGCATTTAGACGGATGTATAATAAAAATAAAAAGATTGGAAAGTGACTTCATTGTTTTAACAGGATTTTCTACATGAAGACGTATGGAGCCCTCAAGGGGACAAGGGGCATTTAATTTCATTTTGCGTTCCCACATAAAAGTTTTAGTTTTCTCTCGCAATACTGTAGTGTTACCTCGCAGACAACAGCAACAGACACTACACCCATATTGGAGATTCTTGGAGTTTTATTTTGAAATTGGCCTTAAATATAAGAATATCCAATCTGTGCATGCCAAAAGGCATACATGTCACATCTGTGAATGACAATTAAAAAAATACTTGGTGCGAGAGGACAGTCTGCAAAGATTGTGAAATTAAGAACATTTACCGGTAAATGTTTGTTTTGTGGACAGTTTGTCATAAGTGCATACGCGCTGTTTTCTCGAGGTAATTAACAACTTTTACGGGGTAACTCAAAAGTATTGCAAGGTAACTCAAAAGTATTGCAAGGTAAATGGTCTTTTGGGTCTCTCTTAAAGGTTGAATATAACACATAAGTATTGCAAAGTAACACAAAGTATTGTGAGGTAATGCAAATATATTGCAAAGTAACGCATAAGTATCGCAAGATAACTCAAAAGTATTGCAAGGTAACACGTAAGTATTGCGAGGTAACGCAAAAGTATTGCAAGGTAATGCAAAAGTATTTTGAGGTAACGCAAAAGTATTGAGAGGTAACGCAAATGTATTGCAAAGTATCGCATAAGTATTTTGAGGTAACGCAAAATTATTACGAGGTAATGCAAAAGTATTACAAGGTAACGCAAAAGTATTATGAGGTAATTCAAAAGTATTTGCAAAGTAACGCATAAGTATTGCAAGGTAATGCAAATGTATTTTGAGGTAATGCATAAGTATTGCCAGGTAACGCATAAGTATTGCAAGTAACGCAAAACTATTTTGAGGTAATTCAAAAGTATTTGCAAATTAATTCATAAATATTGTAAGATAACGCAAAAGTATTCTGAGGTAACACAAAAGAAAAAAAAAATCCCACTGTTCCTTCGGGGGCTCCATAAAGAGGGACTTTCAGTTGGAGGAAACAGAGCTGTGATTTCAATGAAATAATATTTTCTCCTGGGACAAACTGTTCAAAAGTAGATCTAAACAATCCAGTCAGGTTGAAACAAGTCTTTTAAAAAGTTGTTTTTCACCTCTGAACACCTGAGTTTGCTGAAAGCAAGAAAATAAAAGCAGAAAGTAGCTGAAGTGTGTAGAAACAGCCAAAACAGAGCAGAAATGTAGCAGAATAAGCTGAAATAGGCAGAGTGAGGTTGAATAGATTACAAATAATCTGAAATTAGCAACAAAAAAGTAGCTGAAAAGGCCAAAAGAAGAGCTGAAATTAGGAAAAAGAGGCTGGAAGGAGAAACAAAGTTTACATTTTTGGAAAGATTTACATAAAGTGGAAATTAGAAGAAATAAATGGCAGAAAATACCTTTAAAACAAAAAGAATTTAGCAGAAAGAAGCTGAAATGAGCAGTAAAGCTTTTAAACAACAAACGACATGACGAGAGCAATGAGGAAAAACATGGCGTTCATAGTGAAATATTTCAAAAAGTAAAAATCGTACAGATACAAAAAGTCACTGCAGTAAAGTCCTGAAGGAGGCGAACATTTTGACACATGAACTAAAAAAAACAACAACTGCGAAACGAGTTGCATGATGAAAAACATACGGAAGATAAACGGATCTGAATAATAAAGATTCAGAAAGGTTCACATTAAAAAACATAAAGCTATGCTGGGGTTTGTCTGCAACTTTGACTTCAGGCAGAAGGTAAAAGTGATGCAGGTACCAGAGATAGAGTACCCAGAGAGAGGGGGACATCTTGTTTTATTATTAACACATTCACATGTGCACCCACCAGAGAGAGCAGGCCCTGAGGCGAGGCTGCTCCAGAAACCAGTGGACTGGAAGAAATAACCTACATTTGCTGCAGTCCGACACATGTAGGGACGCCGCCCAGGCTCCACGATGAGTTCACACTAATGCAGACGCACTCTTTGATTGTTCGTTTAACGTGACGGAAGAATAATTTTTTTAAAAGTAGACACGAGCCGATCCTCCGTGGCTTCAGTCGAGCTTTAATACTCACCACGTTGTAATAAGTTTTACTGATGATGGCGGCATCGAAGCCTTTGGGTGGACTCTTCAGCATCCCGGGCTTTGGCTTGTCAACCGTTTTATCTAAAAACACAACAAAGGGGATATTTAATGGTTACAAAAATTATTATTTTACTGGAAAAACAAACATTTTTTAAAAAGCCAACAAGAAAAACCAACAAAGACAGCTCTGGCCAAACGAATCACCGCGTTGCGCCGCGTTGCGCCGCGTTGCGCCGGCTGTCCTGGTTTCAAGGAGGATTCACACCAGGCAAATTTCATCAAACAAAAGCACGGCATGGGCTTGTTATACACCCATCGACACAATATCATACAGCAGTCTAACATACCTCGTTCGAATCTTTGACCTTTGAACTGGGGTGATGTAAAGATCACGTAACACACGGTCTAGTTGTTACAAAATCATCTAACTCTCTTGAGTGGATCAACGGTTACAACCCAAACAACTTGTTTTAACTTTGACCTTGATTTGTGACCTTGACCACATACTGATGAAAAGGGCATGCAACTCTCTGTCTAGTTGTGACGCAAATGCTTATGAAGTTTCATTAAATTATACTACCCTACCATACCACTTCTTTTTTTAAATAAAGCACTTAAAAACAGCAGCAAGACCAACCAGAATGCTGTACGACATATGGCTGCAGCAGATCAGCGAGATAAGAGAGGGTAGAACTACTTTGTATTAAAAATATTTTAAAACTTACAAAAGGATTTTAAAATGAATTTACAAGTGAACCGGGAGCCAGTGAAGGGAAGCCAAAACTGGAGTAATGTGCTCTCTTTTGCCTGTACCAGTTAAAAATCAAGGGGTGCAGCATTTTGAACCAGTTACAAACATACAATAGAGGTCTGGCTGATTTCATAAAGAAGAACGTCGGAGCAATCGAGCCTGGATGTTATGAAAGCATGTATTACTGTCTTATGCTTACTTTTGGACAGTTTGGGCTTCAATTTAGACTGTCGCCTCAACTGGGGGAAAAAAACAGTCTTTAACAATCATGTTTACTTGACTGTTTAGTTTCACAGAAGGGTCCTCTGTCACTCCCAGATTAGTGACTGCTTGTTACTCTAATGGGGCTAGACAGCAAAGGTTGATACAGTGGTTCCTGATTCTGCCTTTAGGTGAAAAAAGCATGACTTCTGTCTTCTTCTTGTTCAAGTTTAAGAAATTTAAAGCCATTCATTCCCTTATGTCAACCAGGCAGTCAAGAAGAGGTTGGATAGAGCGTGCACCAGTGTGCTTCAGAGGGAAGTAAATTTAACAGTCATCGGCATAAAAATGAAAAGGAACGCCATGCTTATGAAAAATAGCACCTTGTGGCAGTTGGTATAAAGAAATGATAAGAGGTCCAAGAATGGAGCCCTGCGGTACCCCCCCACTGAAGATCGAATATCCGCCCAAGATCATCTTGGGTGGATCAGAAGTTATGAGCGGGATAAGCCAAGATTTATGGACATATGGCGCATGAACCATAAAATGTTCATCTTGTATGGAAAAAGACAAGAAAATCTTTATTTTGTGGCTTTTCCCATCAGCAGATCAGTGTTTGTCTGAACCTCCCAGCAGGACAGCGCCTCAATCATGCTGGGACAACCCAATCCTGGCTTCTGTTGTTGAAGCTGCTGATCAAACATGAAGTCTGGATAATTATCATTTTCAAATGAGCTTTTTGAGACTCTTCTTTCCGCTTTTCGTTCATTTCACTTCAACAAGAAAACCTGTTGCTTTCATATTTTTATGTGAATCTCAAAAGTGAGCTGAAAAACCCTTTAACTAACAGAATAAAGCCACTGCCCTCTCTCCGTGAGCTCTTTTGGTGGTTCTTGTTTTTCTGCTTCTATCTTGAAGCCAGGAAGTTCCTTTTTCTAAAGCATCTCTGGAACTTCCTCTCTTTCTTTGTGTCTTGTGAGGCTTTCTGCCTTCCCTCCTCCCAACGGCTAAACAAGACAATGATATGAGGAACGGATCAGACACTGCAGCTACAGAAATTTTATTAACTTTGCTACTCGGGGCAGTTACTGTATGTTAACAATAAAATAAAATTTATTGTATTTTTATTTATTTATTTGTAAACCTATAAATGAAGCATCTGAGTTAAAAGAAGATAAGAAACGATGGAAGTATCTTATTCAGAACTAACGCTGTATATATAAGTTTCAGTCGATCTCAGGGATGACTTGCTTGAGCTTTAGGAAATGATTTCAGAGTTCAGGAAGTTTATGATTCAGTGTGTTTGTGTTTCTGAACCTGTTCATTTCCATCATGTAACAATAGAAAACAGAAGAAACCCTGGCTGAACAACACTACTTCATACAGCACATCATACGCTCGTCGACAAACTACTATACAGCAATCTATAGCAATGAACCAGACGAGCAAAGACCTTGTATAACCTTTGACCTTGATTTGTGACCTTGACCTTGAAGATGGAGTTGCTCCATCTACTGGTGACACATATAAGTATGAAGTTTTGTTAAGTTATCTTGAGCAGATTTGAAGTTATGGGCAGGACAAGAAAAAGTTTACAGATAGAGACTCATAATATGCAGCATTTGAATGGCGTATATAAAAAATAAAAAGACTAAAAATTTTATATCAGAATCATAAAATACATTTCTGCTACAGTTTACCACTGATCTTATATATTGTTTCAACTTAAATTGATGCTAAACCTGAACATGTTACATATAATATTGATGTATAAAATTAACCACTGAGCACCCAATACAGAGCCTTGTGGTACACCACAAGTAATATCCGTACATAAAGTAACAATTGTTTAACGTCACAAACTTTTGCCGGCCTATTTAAAATATAATCTCAGAAGGGTCTTCTTGGTGTAATTAGCCTCTCTGAAAGTTGTGATCAAAGCAATAAAGAGCTTTTCTTGTGATAAGAAGCTGCACCTACCGTTCCCTTTCAGCTCCCGTACATAGTTACTGGGGAACCACCCGGTCTGGCCGTTCAGAGAGCCTTCCCACCAGCCCCCATCCTCCTGCCTGGACACACTGATGATATCACCCTTGGAAAAGGAGAGTTCGTCCTCATTGGTCTGCCGGAAGGGAAAACGTGCTTTGACCAGCACCTGGCCACACCCACTGCCGTCCGCCATGTCCTGTGAGCGAGGAGGCCCAGAAGCCGTTAACGTGCAGTCGTTGCTCGAGCTGTGACGCTGCCACTGCCACGCTGACTCACCAGGCTGCGGTGCTGAAGCTGCAGCGCTTTGGACGAGCGACTCTGAGTGTTCAGGGAGTCAAACGACTTGATCCTCGAGTTCGAGGTGTGCGACGTGCATACGCCGTCTCCAGAAGTGCCTAAATGTGCAAACCATCGCAAGCCAAACAATAATCATTTATTAAATACAAACTAAAGATATTACCAGAATACATCAGAACATGAGGAGCTGACAAAAGGCCGAGAGCTAAATATTGGACAAAGATCGCACACATGGAACGGTTTACCTTCCGTGGCTTTATTGAGGGCAACCAGGGTGTTCAGGACTTTGGAGAAGTTCAGCCCCTGCAGCAGGTCGCCCACCTCAAAGGGCTGAGAGGAACAAAAGCAAAAGAGGGATGAAAGAAATGTATTTTTAATGTAATAGTACTGATGGAATAAAAATAGCACACATCAATGATAAATCGACAGAGCTTCAAAGACAGTCATCTTTGTGAAGGTTCTTCACATGTACAGGACTCTGTACACATTTGGACCTCTTTATTTTAATAATGTGTGACTTTAAGATTAAACGACTCCTCTCTACATTCGTTTAAATTCTGAGTCCAGAAGGGCTTTAATTCTCTGGTCCAACTGCAGACTGCCACAGGATTACACCAAGTCTGAGCTGCCTCTTGTAATCTCCCAATCAGACACACACACACACACACTCCAGAATACCTCCGAAGCTCCTAATGGTGCGTATACCACACATTCTGACCAACTTGATGAGGGTGGAGCAATCTGAGGCCAAAGAGTCAGGATTGTTTTAGATTTACCTGCAAACCCTCATTTATAAATCCAAGTGCACGTCTGGATTGAATTGACTACCAAGACTTCTGGGTAGCCAACACACTTTAAAATCTTGACTTTATTCCCCAACAACTGAAAGTCAATTGGTTGATCTTCTATACTATGTATGTTCCATCCTGGAGTTCGAGGGCCACTATCCTGCAAGTTTTACTTATTTTCATGCTCCAACTTATTCAGTGGTTGGATTGCCTCATGTTCACCTGTTAATCACCCATCGATTCAAACCAGGTGTGTTGAGCAGCAAAACATATGAAATGTGCAGGACAGTGGCCCCTTTAGGGCCGCTTATTTAGAAAAAGCAGAATAGTGGCCTTCAAGGGGCAGGATTGGATACCCCTGATCTAGAACATACAGGATAGTGGCCACATTAGGACAAGAATTGGACACCCACTGATCTAGAACATACAGGATAGTGGCCTTAAAAGACCAGGATTGGAAACCCCGGATCTAGAGCAAGCAGGACAGTTGCACCTTTAGGACAAGGACTGGAAATCCCCTGATGGAGAAAACATGCAGGATAGTGGTCCTAAAAGAAAAGACCATGACTGTACATACATGAGCTTATCTTATCGAGAACATGCAGGACAGTGACCCTCCAGGACAAGGATTAGACACATCTGATCTAGAACATGCAGTTTAGTGGCTCCTTTAGGGCCAACAATGGACACTCCTGACATAAAGCATGCAGGAGTCAGATCGTGGCCCTCCAGGACCAGGATTGGACACTCTCTATCTAGAACATGCAGAACAGTGGCCCTCCAGCACCAGGATTGGAAACTCCTGATAAACATACAGGATATTGGCCCTAAAGAACAAGCTTGGACACTCCTAATCTAGAACATGCAGAATAGTGGCCCCTCCAGGACCAGGAAACTCCTGATAAGTCTGCAGGATATTGGCCCTAAAGAACAATACTGGTCACCCCTGATCGAGAAAACATGCAGGGTAGTGGTCCTAAAAGAAAAGGCCAGACTGGACATCCCTGAGCTTATCTTTAGAACATGCAGGATGGTGGCTCCTTTAGGACCAGGATTGGACACCTCCTGATCTAGAACATGTAGGACAGTGGCTCCTTTAGGACCAGGATTGGACACTTCCTGATCTAGAACATGTAGGACAGTGGCTCCTTTAGGACCAGGATTGGACACTCCTCTTCTATACTAACAGTATCAGACCAGTTCTGTTGACCTAAAGCAAAAATGGCATCCATCAGTGTTAATTTTATTAATTTGCAGTAAAAATGCAAAAAGAAAACACTTAATTAAAAAAAAAAAAAAAAAAAAAAAGGATGGCAGAAATATATTAGGTGCGTTTGTGGCAGATATTCAGTTCATGATGGAAAAATATATTTTTGGTGTGAAAATTGTGACCTGGCGCTCCGGAGTTTAGCTCCGACATGAACAAAACAAAAAGATGAATCCAATAATTCACACTGAGTCGATAAACTTGCTTACAGACATCAAAGAGCATTCAATGACAAAAGGAAAACTGGAATTCCCATCAAGATAAGGCAGCTGAATACTGGATGGATAACGTAACAATTAGAAAATACTTGGATATGTAAATTTTAGGCATAATACCAGCATTAATTTCTACAGTCCAGAATTTCTTTGTGAAGATTCAGCAGCTAAATTTTCCTTGTTAAAACTAAACTGGTGAAAGAATGCACCTTAAAAAGATGCTTCCAACACAAATTTAACCATCTGCACCTTTGATCGATTGGTCCAACAGGTCGCTCAGTTGTAGGGTCTGTATGATTTATGGTCTAAAACACTTTAATTATAGCCCGAGTGTGACCGACTGAGCAGCTTTTACACTGACGGAAAGAATCGTCCTCTACGGGGCACTTGGCCCACTGTGTCCTCCGCCTGCCAGACGACCGTCTGGGAGAATTATGACTGGCTGGCAGCAGAGTCCTTGGCTTCCATGGCTGACGTTACTCTAATCAACCTGATTGGAAATCCTCTGGCTGCCTGGAGGACTGCATTACATCAGTCCACTCTCGCCCTCCCCCCGCCACCTCATCCTGTCATCCCGTCTCCATTGTTCCTTTGAGGGTCTGCTTGTTGTTTTGTTTGTTTAAACCCGTTCGTATCATCTCAGTTTATGCTCCAGGTCCCAAAGTAAAACCCCGTTATACGTCTACATCCAGGCTCCGGTGTTGCATAATCTGCTTTCTCTCCATCGTGACTCCACGGCTTTATTTTGCATGAGATCAATAAATTATTCACTAGACTGTGCTTCACACTCACACAGGGAGGGGGTTATCACCTGGTATGGCCTACTTCAGAGCAAACTCACCCCGCCATGTTGTTTTGGAGACGAGTACTGTTCTGGACTGGAGCTGAACCGAGAATGAACCTAAATATTTTTGGTGCAAGATAATCAAGTGAAGGAGTTGCACTGTGAAGAACAGACAGAGGTTTTTATTTTGCTTTAAGGCACAGAGTGACGGATCCTGGAGAGAAGAGGGAGTCACAAAAACCAGGGGCGGAGCCAGGGGGTGGCCAATAGTGGCCTTGTCTGGACCAGATTAATCTTTGGCCACCCTAATCATTTGAGAAAACTTAACTTTTAAGTAGCATATAAACTAAAACGCATAGTTTCCTGAAATGATTAGGGTGAACGATTTACATATGTATCTACGGTGGTGGCCATCTTGGATTTTGACATGACAAACAATCCCAAATTTCCCAAATTCGCTCAGTGACGGGGAACAATAACCAGCTGATAACTTGCTGATAAACACCAAACAAGGGCTTGAAATTAAATCACAAGTTATGAATATTTAATCTGTGTGTATTTCTGCCGTTTCCATAATGACCAAACCAACAAAAACACAACTGAGGACGGAAGTGAGAACTGGTTTTGGCCCAGTATGGATCTGAAACCAGAACATTTTGAACATAAACAAAATTTAAACACCACAGCTATTCTAGCCATACGTAGCTAACTCTATTAGAGGAGCTGTGAAAAATGAACTGCAACTGAATGCAACGTTTGGAGATGATTTGAAACATATTTAAGCTGTTTAATCTGACAAAGAGTGTTCTGAGTTGTTGGGAAAATGAGCCATCTGTGATGGTACTGGGGGAGGGGGGCAGGTGTTGGAGCAACGTATGATGCTCATCAGACAACTTATGTTCATCTGACTGAGTTTTCAATCGAAAAGCTTATTTAAAGAATGTGCAGCAACGATCTAACGACAGGTTGAAAGTAGGGAAAATATTGCTGCTTTACCAAAATGACCCCCATCTCCGAGTGGTCTGAACAGCTGAAGTTTGTAGTCTTGGAGATGAGTGTTGTTCTGGACTGGAGTTGCACCATTTAACAGAGGGAGTTTATTTTATATTTTTCTTGTGGAGTGGAAGAAGCTGTTTTATCCACCAGCAGGGCTGGAGTCAGAGGGTGGCCAATGGTGGCCTTGGCTCCCATAGATTAATCGTCAGCCACCCCAGTTGTTACAGGAAACTAAACTTTTAAGCAAAATAAAAACTAGAAAGCATAGTTTCCTCAAATGATTGGAGTGGTCAGTATATATATCGTGGTAGCAACTCAAATTTCAATAGGGACCTTTCTTATGCCCAGATGCAGCCACGCACCAGAAAGGAAGTCAGTACCGGTACCTCACTTTTTTTTTCCAAGTTATGCTCACAAGAAAAACCAGACGGACGAAGGGTATTTCCAAGTCCCCTATTCATTCCACGGTGTGGGACAAAAAGACCCCCCACAAACTCTAAAATCTATAGAAAATACTGTGATTTTCAAGGTAAGCAAAACCTCTACTTGGTTAACAAAATCTGAGAGAGCTCTGGGGAACAGTGGAGCGATGGGATTTAAAAAAGCAAAACTAAAAAGTCGTTGGGCAAATATTGAAGAGTTTCAGTCGAGCTCACCACAGCACTGAATCGGCACTGGTGAAAGTTACTAATGATATTCTCATGGCCTCTGACAATGGACAGGTGTCTACACTGGTCCTGTTAGAACTCAGTGCTGCATTTGATACAGTTGATCATAACATTCTACTACAGAGACTGGAATATGATATTGGAATTACAGGAATGGCTCTAAAATGGTTTCAATCATATTTATTTGATAGATTGTAAATGTAAATAATGAATATTCATCAAACACAAAGTTAGTCATGGAGTTCCTCAGGGTTCAGTGCTTGGACCAATAAACTTTACCTTATACTGTATATGCTTCCATTAATTACATTTATTAAATAGCATGGAACATTTTTTATATATTGTTATGCTGATGATACACAGTTATATTTGTCAATGAAACCCCGCCGCTTGTCCTGAGCCTGGTTCTGCTGGATGTTTCTTCCTGTTATAAGGGAATATTTCCTTTCCACTGTTGTTTGTGCTTGCTCAGAATGGGAAACTGCGACGAAATGAAGACAACGTAATCTGCTGGCTACCCTACACTACCTTAGATAAATAATGTTACTAAATTAATTTTTATATATATCAGTGTTTCTGTTCAGTGCCCTGAGACGACTTCTGTTATGATATGCAACTGGTCATTAGTTATGAGCCAGAGCTGCATGGGAGTGGTACTTTGTACTTGTGGGCTCTTTATAATTTAAATGATTTGAAATGTGGTTTTCAGCTGGCAGAAAAAGAGGCTTTAAGACAGGCTGCAGATTGAACAGTAACATTAATATTTTTAGGTAGTCTAGTGGGCCCAAAGTTGATTGAAACTTGCTGAATATTCTATAAAGAAAAGTTTGAAGAAGTGTGAATTGGCACAAAAAGCTCGTAGGCGGCTACATCCTCTGATATGTTTTTGTGAAAGTAGCATATTTCTCACTGCCAATGCTTGGCACACGTGCATTCTGAACGAGGGCGTATGGTTGGCATTTAGAAGTACCGGTAGTTCAGCTCAAATCTGTGAGATTCTAGCTGAAGAGGAGAAATAGCCTCCTGTGGCTACAGCCAAGAGAGAAATGCCACCTTCATTTGATTTTAAAGTGGTGGCTTTTAGACTGTTGCATCACTGAGCATATCTCCTTATGAATTTATTCATCCTAATTTTGGACTTTTTGTGCTACCGTTGATAAATAGCTATATGAACAACAATCAACCAGCAATATTAGATAATACAAGAGGTACACCGATGTGAGTGTTTTTAGTTTTAAAGATGCAGTCTCACAAATGTGAATACTCTCACATTTCTGTAAAACTTTTATTCTATATTTTCTTGGGACAACATTGAGGATATGACACTTTGACACAATGTAGTCAGTGTACAGCTTGCTCTGTAAAGTTGCTGTCCTCTCAAAATAGCTAAATAGCCATTAATATCTAAACTGCTGGTAACAATAGTAAGTTCACCCCGAAGTGAAAATGTTCAAATTATACCCAATTAGCCATTTTCTGGAGAAGAGGCAGAACACTGGGTTTGCAACATGTGTGATTCGGGTTCGGTCCCCGGCCAGGGCAATACATATTAATGGTCTTATTGGCTTTGTGGGTTACGCCCTGGGTCAGAACACAACATGGTGTGGTGTAGGGTATGGGATTGGGCAGGGTTCGTTCACCACACCTGAGGATTGGGGACCAGGACTTGGACCCCTGTGACCCAAAAAGGAAGAAGCGGGTAAAAGATAATGGATGGATGGATGGATGGATGGATGGATGGATGGATGGATGGATGGATGGATGG
>JARVGV010000713.1:8365670-8377246 GCA_031762435.1 Hypsolebias longignatus
AAAACGGAGGACATCGATGCAGCGATCGCGTGAAAAAAAGCCATAACTAACTCCGTGTTGACTGCTAACCGGAAGTGTGTCGTCCCACTGGAAACGCGGAAGTGCTAGAAACGGAAGTCCTTGGCATATAGTCAGTTGGAGCCGGAGTGTGTCTAGAGGGAGGTCTGGGTTTCTCTCCTGGACTTGCTGCCTCCACGACCCAACTGTGGATATGAGGCAGAAGATGGAGACGGCATTTACAATAAAGAACTTTGGTGTGAAGTGTTACATCAACATGATGGTGTTTGATTTAGCATAATTTATAATGTCTATTTCTAATTTTAGTCTATTCCCTGTCAGACGTGAAGAATTTCAACAAATCGTGTTATTTTAGCACAATAATAAACAAAAGGCCGACTTTTTCTGCTTTTATGAAAGAACGTTAGGCGACGATCGTCTTACTTTGAGAAATCATAGCTGATTGGGTCAAACCCTGTAAATCACTTCTGCAACTTTGTGTCTGTGTTGTGAATCACCCTCAGCTACTACCACTCCAAACTGTAGCTCAATGTCTGTCAAAGAAAATGTAGCCGCTTTTGCTAAAGCTGCTCAGCTGTGACGGCCATCTTGAATCGGATTGCCTCCAAAAGGTTATCAGTTGATGTTATGTACATCCAGTGATTACTTCATGAGAGTTTCGTTGGAACACATCCAGCGTTCATGGGATATTTTGCTAACAGACAGTTTAACTAACACATGCAGACAAGGGCGACAGTTAAGGTAGATCTCGTTTAATAAACTGTGCGTCTTTTCTGTTTCCCTCAACAGCCGTCCAGGGGTTATGTCCACACCCTCCACAAAACCAACATCAGAGAGGTGTCCAAACACACACACACACACACACACACACACACATATACACACACACACACAAAGTATTTAAAAAAATCTAAATGAAAAGTTACGTTTTAATTTAGTTTTCTCCCTGATTTTGGTTTTCTTTGAAATACTGTATACGTGTGTGTATTCAGGGACCAGGAATAGTTGGATGGTCCATGTGGGAGAAAGACCACGTGGAGGACACTTTGCAGAGACAGAGACGGGAGATGCAGATGGACAGGAAGTGGCTGGAGCAGGAGGAGAGACACCTGGTGAGGACGTCTCCTCTGGAACACACACAGATTGTGTTCAGTTGTGCGTTTGTGTTTGGTCAGAAGGGATCAGCCTCACATGTCACGGCTGCATGCACACACTCCTGCATCAAGTTGATTTGTGTCTTTTTGTTTGTGTGTGCAGGACCCCGCTGTACGACTGGACTCACAACCTGAGGTATGCGTCTGTTTTCTACTTCACTTTTTTTTTTCCCATTCAACCTTTATTTATACAGGTTAGTCTTAGTGAGTCACAAGGTCTAATTTACAAGAGAGAGCTGTTTTAGACAGATGACATATAAAGTACAGACAACAATAAACAACAATAAAAAGCAATTAAAACAAAAAAACCTGTTATAAAACCACTGTTACTGTTAACTGTCCTGTTAGTGGTGAGGTTTTCTTAACAGCGTAAGCAGCGTGGTCCTGTTAGCAGCATGGTCCTGTTAGCAGAATAGTCCTGTTAACAGCATGGTCCTGTTAGCAGCATGGTCCTATTAGCAGAATAGTCCTGTTAGCAGCGTGGTCCTGTTAGCAGCATGGTCCTGTTAGCAGAATAGTCCTGTTAGCAGAGAGGTTCTGTTAGCAGCATGGTCCTGTTAGCAGAATAGTCCTGTTAGCAGCGTGGTCCTGTTAGCAGAGAGGTTCTGTTCGCAGCATGGTCCTGTTAGCAGCATATTTTTGTTAGCAGCATGGTCCTGTTAGCAGAATAGTCCTGTTTTTCATTCATTCAACCTTTATTTAGGCAGGGTAATCCCATTGAGCCTCTAGGACTCATTTAACAGCGTGGTCCTGTTAGCTGAGAGGTTCTGTTAGCACCATGGTCCTGTTAGCAGGGTGGTCCTGTTAGCAGCATATTTTTGTTAGCAGAATGGTCCTGTTAGCAGCATGGTTCTGTTAGCAGAGAGGTTCTTTTAACAGCATGGTAATGTAAGCAGCATGGTCCCATAAGCAGCATGGTTCTGTTAGCAAAATGGTCCTGTTAGCAGTGTGGTCTTGTTAGCAGAGAGATTCTATTAGCAGTGAGTTCTCTTAGCAGCATGGCCCTGTTAGCAGCATATTTTTGTTAGCAGCATGGTCCTGCATGGTCCTGTTAGCAGCATATTTTGTTAGCAGCATGGTCCTGCAGGGTCCTGTTAGCAGCTTGGTTCTGTTAGCAGTGAGGTTCTTTTAACAGCATGGTAATGTAAGCAACATGGTCCTTTAAGCAGCATGGTCTTGTTAGCAAAACGGTCCTGTTAGCTGAGAGCTTCTATTAGCAGTGAGTTTCTCTTAGCAGCATGACCCTATTAGCCGCACAGTCCTGTTAGCCGCATAGTCCTGTTAGCAGCACGGTCCTGTTAGCAGAGATGTTCTTTTAGCAGCACGGTCTTGTTAGCATTATGGTCATGTTAGCAGTGTGGTCCTGATAGCAGAGATGTTCGCTTAGCAGCATGAACCTGTTAGCAGTGTGGTCCTGATAGCAGAGATGTTCGCATAGCAAGCTTAGCAGCATGAACCTGTTAGCAGTGTGGTCCTGTTAGCAGCATGGTACTGTTAGCAGTGTGGTCCTGTTACTTGATCACGTCTAAGATTCAAATGTGTCAGATTCTTTTGAACAACTGAGTAAAACTGTTTCCAGGTCGATGAAACCTTCACAAGTTGTAAAGCCTCTCACTTCTTGAAGTCCAGAAAACATCACGCGTTGTTTAAAACTCCAGAAATGTGTCCTGCTAATTAAACTTTCCTGATTTTTTTTCTTGCCCGTTTTTAGCCGCCTCCTGAGAAAATCCCAGAAAACGGTGAGTCTGTTTTATTTGATTGTTGTGCTTTGATTTTACTCAATTCAAATGAAACGCACAAGAAAATGTTTGACGTCTTACTCAATGACCTTGTGCACAACTAGTTTAGAATTTTTATTTATTTGATATAGAAGCTGAAAATGTTGTGAAATGAAATCATGTTTCTGTTCCAGGACCTCCAGAGAAACCCCCATTGCCCCCATCGGCTTCACAGGTGAAATTCTGTTAAACTGTCACCCTTACGACCGACGTTGTCTCATCCTAAAAGTTGTCAAATGATCTGAGAAGATTAAAAAGTGGTGCGCTGTTGTAGCCTCGGCCCACGGCCGAACTGGACCGGTCCGGTGACGACGTCTACACCGGCGTCATGGCGATGGTGAAGCAGGTGGTGCAGCTGAAGAACAACGTCAACACCCTGCCCGCCTCCGAGTACCCCAGCAACGTTAAGGTACCTCTCCCCGTCACCTACGCTGAGGAAGTTAACACTAGAGGGCGCTGTTGTGTCGGTTTCTGGGTTAATGGCCTCTCTTTCCTACCACTCGTCCTCCCTGCAGGCGGTTGGAATCACGCTCCGCAGCCTGATTGAAAGTGTCGACGAGATCCTGCCCTCCCTGCACAGCTCCGTCACCACCGAGGTACGACTTGAGACGTTTAAACGCTCTCGGACAAACTAAATAAGTTAAACAGCCAGAGTGGAGGAAATGGAACAAACGTGCATGTGTTGAAAGGTGTTGTTGGGAAAAAATGAGTTAACCATGTGCGCTCACGTCTGGAGGGTGTACCATCCCCTCTGGTCTCGATAGAAGCAGCAGTTTGGTGTGGAACTAACATATTTTTTGTCCTATAACTCACTTTTTTGCATAATTTACATGCCCTGTATAGGCTGAAGCAATGTATTTATGGAATTTTTTTACCCATATTTGTAAACATATTTTTGGCTGAGATATGACCGTTTTCATTCATTCTGACTGAAAAAAGTGCAATACCATTTTCAGCCACTAGATGGTAGCAAAGTAGTAGTAGCGGTATGGCATGTTGTTGTATCATGTAATAGGTAAACATGGCTTTGATGACAAATTCAAAAAAGTTCAAGACAAAAACAGCTGGACTTTATTTATTATACTTTGTTTATTCACTGAAGTTTTTTTGAATTTGCCATGTCCTGGATAACAGACTCTTCAGCTATTAATGACACAATCGACTTGCCTTAGATCCCCACCTTCGTTCTGCGCAGCTTCATTTTGCTGCACCGTCCCAGCGAAATGCAGCTAATTTGACCATTAAAGTGCATTTATTAAGTAAACGATAGACTGAGACACACCTTTGCTTTAATTTAGAGCAAACAAATAATTGTTTTTTAAGTGTTAATCTCGTTAAATTCTTCCTGTGCACGCTCATGCTGCCGCCATTTGGCAGCCCATCGGTTTTTGGCATAGCACTGGCCACATTTCCGGGTTGTCAGCGGTGACGTGTAACAAACGCGACGTGTCAGCGGTGACGCATGATAGATGCAATATATGGGTTGAAACGACATATTTATGGATTTTTACACTTTTTTAGACATAATGACTGATGCGACTTATGGGGCGGTGCGACGGTAGGGTGGAAAATACGGTAATGCATTCTGCTGTTGTAAACTCTCAGTAGACTCTACTGTCTCTGAAGGAGTAAGACATGCAAGCACAGGATGTCACTCATGTAGTGCTGTGCCGTCAAGATCCCCTGGGTCCCCTCCAAGGGATGACCTGAAGTCAGACCCTACGGCTCCCAAAAACTTTGATCCCAGGAGGAACATCTCTTCACATCATCGATACAACACACTCATGCATGATGAGTATCAGTAGTAATGCGGAACTGAGTTTCATTTCTGACCATGATACGCAGCTGACTCTGCTTCGGTAGCAACAGCAGACCATGGGACAGTGAGTCCAGCAGACCATGGGACAGTGAGTCCAGCAGACCATGGGACAGTGAGTCCAACAGACCATGGGACAGTGAGTCCAACAGACCATGGGACAAAGGCCAGACTTCAGGTTCACTGTTCCATAGTCTAATAATGACATCAAAATACAATACTGAATGGCTATGTTGTTTTAAAAACTCCAGTACTTGTTTCTGGAAGGTACTTGTAGGTCTATTTCATGAGGTTTAGTAATGCTTGGTAAAAACACAGTGGTCTTACCTTAATGTGGTCTGGAACCATCACCTTCAGACCACTGGAACATCTGGACGCCCTACATGCCAGGCATGATACATCTCTCTAATCCCATGCAAACTCACATTATGACCCCTCTTTAATACCATTAGGTGCTGGTAATGTACAAAGTAGTCCAACTGAGGCTTCCCTCATTGGCAACTGCCTGATAACACTAATACTCCACTCAAGAGTCCACCTCCTGTCTTCTGGTGCTTGTTCCAGAAGTTGCTGCTTCTTGCACATCAAATCCTTTACATACTCATCTTTAGTCTGCATGTGTCCCAAATTACGTCCAAATCAGATCAGTCCTCCTGGTAGATAAACGTTTGTTGTTGGGGGGTTTTGTCGGTGAGTGTCGATTCATGATTAGTTTGGGTTTTGTTTCTCAAACGATGCAGTGACTTTGGATAAATGAAAACTAAAAGGGCGTGATCTCCCCGTCTCAGATCGAGGGCACCAAGAAACTCCTGAACAAGGACTTGGGCGAGCTGATCAGCAAGATGCGCCTGGCCCAGCAGAACTCCGTCACGTCTCTGAAGGACGAGTGCCAGAAGCAGATGTTGGCGGCAGCTCACACCCTGGCGCTGGACTCCAAGAACCTGCTGGACGCCGTGGACCAGGCCCGAGTCAGGGCAAACCTGGCCAAACCTAAACCCAACTCACAAGAGGCAGAAGATTTGAGCCAATGAGGAACAATCGCATCTTATTGTCACAATGAAGAATCTAAACTTTGTTTTTCTGCAGGCAGAATCCTGGGTTACAGTATCTGGTGAATAATGTGAACTTTAACCAAAAAAATTTGACTTGCTCTCTATAATGTTGCATGATAAAAATTTTAAAGTATAAATAATAAAGGGATGCACAACAAACAAACAAAAACATACATTTACCTAGTTTTGTCATTGTCCATTAAAATACCTGTTTCTTTTCAGAGAAGGAGCCAAAATCATAAAAACATGTATTTTTTAATGAAACACGTGATCAGTTGAGTTGGGATGAGCCCCCCTCCCCCCCAAAGTAAAAAAAAATTGGAAATGTTAATTTTGCTGTAATTGATATTTGTGTAAAAATGAGTCTATACAGGTGCCATCTAGTGATCCTAGTAACTAAAATAACATCTAATCTTATTTAAATCAAAGTTTAGTTTTTAACAGATGTGTATTCAGCAATAAAAACAACAATAAACAGCAATAATAATAATAATAACGGACAACAGACCACAGGTAGTGAGAATCGGCACAGTCTTCTTTCCTCCACACTAGTCATCAGCATTGGTGCACCTCAGGGCTGTGTCCTCAGTCCACTCCTGTACTCACATGACTGTACCGCCAATCACAGTTGTAACGTCATCCTCAAGTATGCTGATGACACCACCACCCTGGGCCTCATCACCAACAATGAGAGTGCCTACAGAGATGAGGTGAAACCACTGACCAGCTGGTGGAAGGTAAATAACCTCTCTAAATGTCAGCAAAACAAATGAGATGATAGTGGGCTTCAGGAAACAGTGTGGAGGCCAGCACTACACCATCAACATGAACACTGCTGTGGTGGAGCAAGTCAGCAGCTTCAAGCTCCTAGGTGTTCACATCACTGAGGACCTGTCCTGGACTTTACATACAGCACTGAGGTCTAACAGGACCAGTGTAGAGACAAGTCCATTGTCTGAGGCTCGTGCTGTTTCAGTGCTTTGATTAACTTTAAACCTTGATTGAAACTTCTCAAAGAGGTTATTTCTGTTCAGATATTCACACAACTGATTTGCAAGGATTTTCTCAAGATTTTTTTGTAGATGAAAGTTAGATTAGATATAGTAAGTCTACAAGTGGCCAAAACTCCTGAATCAAGGTAAGGCTTCTTAAGTAAAGGTTTAATTACAGCAACCGCAAAGTGCTGTGGCACATAACCATTCATTGTAGACAAATTAAGCACATCCAAAATGCGTGGAATACCTCTTCAAACAGTCTGGTTGGGATGGGATCTAGCAGACATATGGCTGGTTTGGAAGAAGCTGTTATTTCTGATAATTCAGAGAGCTCAACAGGACAAAAACAGTCCAAACGGAAATCAGGTTCTAGTGACATTCCTAAAGCTGCCTCGTCTGATAGAGAAACAGAGGCAATAGTAGGAAGGTTGGTGCAAATTTTCTCTCTAATTGAAATAATTTTATTTATAAAGAATCTTATGAAGTCATCACCGCTCATAGCTGTATTCAGTTCAACCTTTGTTCCTACAGGTTAGTCTCATTGAGTCTTGAGGACTCATTTACAAGAGAGAGACCTGTTTTTAACAAAGAATGATGACAACAGTAGAGAATCTATAGCTGTGGGAATACATGGCTCAACAGATGCAGAACTAGTTATAGCACTGAACAGATTAATTAGTAACAGCATTCACCGTACAGCCTGTGCTTCACCTCGGTGCTGAGGGTCAATCAGATACAGGTTGATCTAAAACCATTAAATCAGGTACAATACACCAAGAGGATATGTTCAGGGTCAGAAAGAAAGGCCTCGTTCGCACCCTAAGCGAGAATCATACCCCTACACCAACGAACCACACATATCTTTGCTCCACATGTGTATTTTGGTCCAAACATCTGTGTGTAGTGCAGATGTGGCAGGTTGTTCTCAAAGTGGCATCTGGTCCGACAGCACCACCTGCTGGTCCAAGATAAACTCAACAAGCTCGTTGGTCTGGGGATGATCTTTCACTTCAGGTGCAAGAGCTCCGGGGTTAAAATCCCGGACGTGTGACTCAACAACTGCTGATCCCAGTTGAGTGAGGAAATGGAAAACTGGCCGTCTGATGGGATGAAGATGTTTCGCTGTGTCAGCTGCAAGTAAAAAAAAACTTATTACATCCTCAAAACTCTTGGGTAGCAGGGTGCACCCTGAAAAGAACACAAGACCATCACAGGGAGAGTAGTGTTGCTCATGGGTTTCATCAAGCCTTGTCCAGCACTGCATCACGTGCGTTCTTCTTTATTTCCAACAATGTGTTGTCTCACATGACCTGATCAGTTGTGTTCACCTTGCGTGCTTCACAACATGCAACATGAGCAACATGAGCTTTATTGCGTGATAATGCATTTAGAATTTTATGAAAAGTTTAAATGAGATACTGTGCCAACCTGGATGTGAGCAGTCTGTGTTTTGTCGAGAAATGATTTTCAGACATTTGGGACTTCAGCAATGAGGTTTAAAGTTTGTAGGAATTGTAAGAAACTAATGTTTGCAGCGACGGTCAGAGGTGGTTGGATACAGACGGTCTTAAAACAACGATATGAGGTAAAGTATTGCTGTTTGAAAACATCTGTGGATGTTAGAGAACAGGTATCCAGGGTCAGAGACTGAAGGAGAACGAAAAGGGCTCATCCAGGATTTGAACCCGGGACCTCTCGCACCCTAAGCAAGAATCATACCCCTAGACCAACGAGCCACAAGAACCACTGCTCCGCATGTGGGATTTGCTCCAAACATCTGTATAACATGCTGATGTGGCAGGATGTTCTCAGATTACCTGGTCCAACAGCACCACCTGCTGGTCGCAGGTGAACTCAGCAGGTTTGTTGGTCTAGGGAAGATCCTCGCTTTGGGTGGGAGAGGTCTAAGGTTCAAATCCCAGACGAACCCATCAACAACAACAGATCCCAGATGAACATCTGATGGGATGAAGATGTTTCTCTACAATAATTCACTGCACTAACTTTAATGATATTATGCAGGTGGAGTAAAGAGGTCCTATTTTATTTATTTTTTTACACTAGAACTGGAGAACACTGTACAGTAATGCCAACCAGATGAAGTGAAATGCTGCAAAGTTCATTCCTAAGATGTTCCGGGCCAAAAACCACAACCTCTGTCTCATCAGAGTTTAAAGCAGAAAATTATGAGTCATCCAGAATAAGACCTGCTGCAGTCGAAGCAACTGGATTCATCGGGTTTCATGGACAAATATAACTGTGTATCATCAGCATCCATCCATCCATCACCTTTACCTGCTTCTTCCTGTTTGGGTTGTGGGGGGTCACTAGTGTCCATGTCCAGCCATCACTGTGCAAGAGGTGGGGTACACCCTGGACAGGTCACAAGTCCATTACTGGGACACAGTGAGGACCTCTATTAACACAAGTCCATTGTCAAAGGCCATGAGAATATCATAAGTATATTTCACCAGGGCTGTTTATGTGCAATGATTAAAGTACATTATACTAAAACCACATCGGTCCCACATAAAGTTGCTCATTTCTGTCCCATTCCCAGTTAGCCCACATAAAAATGAACTGGGGCCTAATATATTCATGCCCAGGTTCAACCCAGCCCACACTTATAGTACTTGAGGTAAATACAGTTAGCCCACATGGACTTCCAAAAAATATATACAAAGCAGGATTTTTTTTTTATTTTTCCCCTCATTTTTAAACTCTCAACAACTTGAACAATGTTTTGGAGAAATGCTAAAAGTTTAGTTTAAATTATTGTAGATCCAGCAGGAGCCTCATAAACATCAAGCTTTTATTTATTTAAATAATTTAATTTATTAGATTTTTTTTTTTTTTTTGGGTGGCGGCGGGTCTGTAATTAATTTTCTTGTGCTTGGAAAGTTCATTTTTTTTATTTTCAGAGACAAAAGCCTAAACTATGTAAGGTTCTATAAAAAAAAGGGGGGCGGAGCTTCAAATACTTGTTTGGCCCATGGATGGGCCAGAAGGGTCATCCAAGTTCTGAAACACCGTCCAGCTGGCAGTCGCTAAAACAGATTAGTGGAAGGTTTGAAGGGACACGGATAAAGTCGGTCAACTTGTATGTTGATGATACTTTATATTCTTTTAAAAATGTCCAATTTCTTCCCATCGATTATTTAATAAACAAACTATTTTCATTGAAAACACTTGTTATATTTAACCAAGTTTTATGAATTACTATCCTAAATTTTACATTTTATGTAAAAATCAGTGAAGGTTAAAGGGATTAATTGTATCTAAATATTTGTATTGTGCTTCATATAACTCATTTTAAGAAGATTAATCTGTTTAGCTGTTAAATCTAAAAATTATATTTTTACATTTAAAATGTATCACCATTAAATCTATAAAAGGTCGATCTGCATCAACCTCAAGCTTGTGGGTCAAAATTATACCATTTTAAAAATTGCAGTCATGGGCTGCACAAAATCATGCCAAGGGCCACAAATAGCCCTCGGGCCACATTTTGGACACCCCTGTCTATACAGGCTTCAACAAAGTGCCTGATCTGGGATCAGCCAAGTTCTCCTACAGACCTGGGGTCACATGCTGCTCCCCCTCACTTGTCACTCAGTGTGGGTCCAGGAGGGACAACTTCCTGACAGAGTTCTCCTCTGTTCTCCTGCGGACCGATCAGGAACCACTCCAACAGCGAGCAGTTGCAGCGTTAAGGGATGAAAACTTCGCCTGCATTTGTCCAACAAGTTGAAACGTTCAAGACAAAACGACCAGAACAAAAGCTAACCCGAGCCGAACAAAAACTGAAAACCAGCAGCACAGCAGCTAAACACTAAAATCAGAAAACAGTAGCTAAAATATAAAACCAGCATAACAGCAGCTAGAAGCTAAAAACAGCATTTAGAAGCCAAAAGGAGGATAAATAGTAGCTAAAAGCTAAAACTTGCAAAATGATGGCCAAGTGCTAAAACCAGACACGCAAACACATACAGTAGGCCTATTTGGGTAAGCAATTTCTAAAACAATAGCTGATGAGCAAAATGAGCAACAGAGTAGCTGTAAGCTAAAACTAGCTAAATAATAGCCAATGAGCAAAATGAACTAAACAGTAGCTAAAGGATGGGTAAATGCTAAAACCGGCCAATCAAAGATATATTTCTCTTAATAATTATTGAAACAAGCAAAACAACTGATGAGAAAAAACTAGCTAAACCTGGAAAAAGGTAGGGTAAAAACTAAAATAGTAGCTAAAAGCTAAAACCAACAAAAAGCTCTATTTAGTAAAATAATCGTTAAATACTGTATGACGATTAGCGAAAAATAAGTTAAGCGCTTTAAGATAAAAATGTGCGATATTTTATTCAAAAGCTAAAAACACAAGTCATGACCTCTAATTAGCAAAATAGTAGCTAAATAATAAAATGGTAGCTAAAAGCTAAAACCAACAGTTCCACAAAGCTACAAAATGGTCACTAAAATTCTAATTAGAGAAACAGCTTAAAAAATATAAAATCAACAAAGCAATCACTAGAACTATAATTTAAAAAAACAGTAGCTAAAACTAGCAAACTAGTTGAATGTTGTGAGAAATTCAGAGAGGAGCTGGTAAAGGCTCTGGTTGGTAAGAAAGAGCTTCCAAATGACTGGACTACTACAGCAACAGCAATTAGAGAGACAGGTAGGAAAGTACTTGGTGTGTCATCTGGACAGAGAATGGATGATAAGGAAACCTGGTGGTGGAATAGTGAAGTGCAGGACGCCGT
>JARVGV010000713.1:8517911-8533556 GCA_031762435.1 Hypsolebias longignatus
AGTATCATTATACTGTATATGTTGTTTTGTTGTTGTGGTTTCTCGGTTTTGTCTTTTTTTCTTTCCGCAGGTCTAGAGTCAGACTTCAATGATGTTGATTTGTGTTCTCTTTATACCTCTCTCTCTCCTCTCCTCTACTCCTATCTCCTTTCTCTTTTACCCCTTCTCCACAACAATGAATTGCTGTATAATAGTTTGTCAATATGCGTATAATGTGTAGTACCCTTGTACTTTTTTGTACAATTTTGAAAACACCTTTGTGCCTAATCTCACAGTCTTACATGTTGTGTTAGTAGATCTTGAAGTATTTCTTGAAGACAACTATCAGCTTCTAATCTACCAAATTTTAGTTAAATATTTCTGAAATTAATCAAGATGAGCCCTTTTTTGTTTTTGCTAAAGTCAGTTGACTGTGGCAGCCACCTTGAATCAAGCTGACCCTACATATATACAGTGTTACATATTTTTTGGGGCATCAAGAGCATGAATTAAGCTGTCATTTGCAGTTGTGATGCAATATAGAGCCCCTTGGATGGACCCTGCTTTTAAATTTATTTTTTTCTGTTAGCTAAATTAGTATATATAGTAACAGATTTTCTCTTTCTTTTGTTGTAGAAATTCCACAGGATGTGATGGGTTTCATTGACATCACTAAATCTGACAGAAAGTATGTCAACCCTGTTGTTAGCAGCCGTTTTTCATTTGTTAAGATTTTGCCAGTAAATACTTGGTTTTTAGAATGATTTAAGCCACCAATCTTAAAAAACAAATGTTACTCCTGACCCGTCCAGGCTCTAGTACCACATCAGACATGCTTGTACCAAGCATATGTCAACAGAAGGCCCTTTTTTGTCCCTTAGGGTTGGTATTTATGGGTCTTAAAGTAGAAAAACAGGAGCTTTTCTTAGAACGGAGTCACCCTTCCTGATTAACCAGGTTTTGTGGTTCCAAGCCTTAGAATTAGTCTAATTCGTTAATAATTCTCTCCCCCAGCAGTCAAGAACCAGGTGTTGGAAACTATTTGTTACCCTTGATGAGTTTTTCTGTTACATTGCTTTGCAGTTAGACATGTCATTGGATTTTGAATTTAATTACAAGTAGTATTTGTGGTTTAAAAGTTAATACCTACAGTCACCTTTTGCAGAAGTTATAGCTGTACGTCTTTCAGGGACATTTTGATCAGTTTGGTCCATCTAATTATTGGAATTTTTTGTCTACTGTTCATGACCAGATGGATAGTGCTTGGGTCCAGTGATACTTTTCATCCAATCAGAGATTCTGAAGTGATTTGAGGTCCAGGCTTTGATTGGACCATTCCAGGACATTTCAATGGTGCGCTTATTCTGCTAAAAGTTCTCACATCTGTGATAGACTCCAACAGGTTTCCATCAAGAATTTCTTCCAATTTCTTCCATCCATCTTTCTTTAACTCTGACCCGCTTCCTAGTCCCTGCTGACAGAAAAACATCTGTTGGTATGAAATATACCACTGTATACCTCTACCCCATCTTGGCCCGCTTACATAGCTGCCCACTGCTCCACCTGCATGCATCCCAGGTTTAATGGTTAAATGCAGAGAAACAATTTTGCCATTGTATGGGAATATACAATGATGACAACACATAGCACTTTACTTTACTATATACCATGGTGGAAATATACCACCTTGCCTCACTGTAGAGATGGTGTTATCAGTGTGATGACTGGTGTTTTCCTTGGTCTATAGGTTTAGTTTTACTCCCATCTGATTCTCAACAGCCCAGCCTTTTCTTTTCTTGATGCATATTTTTTTTCCTGCCACTTTTCCATGATGCTCTGTGTAGGGTTTCTCTGGGCAGGTCCTTCAACAGAAGAGCTACTCAACTCCATCAGGGTTAACTTTGGCCTCCTGGTTGTTTCTCTGAATAATACCATCCTTACCCACTCCATGGGTTTTGGAGGACATTATCTTGCCATTTTCTAAGAATGGATTTAATGGTGTTTTGTGGGATGTTCAGGGTTTCGGGGTATTTCTTTATAACCCAACCCTGATCTGGACATCTCTACCACTTCTTATTTGGCCTGTGCGGAGAGTTCCTTGGTTTTCATAATGACTCTTGTTTGCCAGAAGCACTTAGAGGTGTTGTATTGGTGTTGATTGGACAGACAAATATCTGTCTAATGTGCTGACCTGGACTTGACCTACCAAATTTTAATAAATCAAGTTATTTTAATGGACCTAATTCACTAAGTAAAATGCTCCTGCATGAGACCTTGTTCTTTCTAAAGACTCACATTGATCAGTTGTTTCACTGCTCAAACACACCCGATTCACTAATTTAATGACTTCATCAAGTTCTGTAGAAGCCTGTAAATCACCCATTTATTCAAATCAGGTGTGTCAAAGCAGGGAAACGACTAAAACATGCAGGATGGTGTTCCTCAAGGACTAGAATTTGGAACCACTGTCATAAATAGTTTGTCAACAGGCGAATGGTGTGCCGTATGCAGTGCTCTTCAATATTTATGTCATCATGAGGAGATGGAGAAAGCTTTATTTAACATAGTTGTACCAATGACAAAGTACTTGATGTCTTAACTGTTTTGTAATAGTTTTATTTTTACTCGGTGTCTATCAGCGCTCTGTCCAGTCCAGTTGTTTCTATATTGAACCTTTTTTGATTTTATCAGTGCTGTGGCTCAGATACCTGTAAGTTCTGGGTCACACAGATGTCTAGAATACTGTTCCAGCCAATGAGAGGACAAATTGGCCCACAGATAATCTGGCTTGCTACTTCATTTGACTGTATTTCTTTCATATCTTTCTATCTATTGCTTTTTCTGTGTCAGGTGGAGATTGTGATCACTGTCGACTTCAGATGTTGGCAGGAAAAGGTACCGTACTTCCAAGGTCTGAACTGTCAGGACTCTGTTTCAGCTTGCCAGGTTGTTCTGCCCACACAGAGATCCTCCTCCTTGTTCCATTGTACTTGTTCCAGAACGCCATACCCATTTCAGACATCCACACAGGAAGTCAGATTCTATTAATCAAATCATAGCCCAGCACACTGTTGGAATATCAACCAGCCGGCTGCATGCTAATGAGGCAGGAAGGGGATGTGGGAATGGGGGGAGGAGGTGTGTGTTTCCACAGTTTGATCATCATATTAGCTTGCTGTGTGAGGATGGAAAAACCACACCGTGGTTCTGAGGTACGGCTGTAAAGGAGAACGCTAATCAAGTGAGGCTTCAGCTATCAAATATTTTTGTAATCGAGCACTCATTGATATAACTGATGAGTTAAACATAAACACCAGTTTATGTTAAGATAACACTACTTGTTATCTTGGAAGCCGTGGACACTGACTGTAAAAAAAATAAAAACATCAAGTGAACATTACAGTACATGCCTGCCTTACAGTGTTGAGAAGCGAAGCCATGGGATCTTATTTATATTCTATTTTTGGAACCAGAG
Organism: Hypsolebias longignatus; assembly: GCA_031762435.1. Lineage (NCBI taxonomy): Eukaryota > Metazoa > Chordata > Actinopteri > Cyprinodontiformes > Rivulidae > Hypsolebias > Hypsolebias longignatus. The sequence continues at coordinate 8,521,366 of JARVGV010000713.1, forward strand.
TCTGTGCACAAGGGATATGGACCTTAAAGTCCCGCCCACTTCCCCCCTCACATAATCATGGGGTTACATAAGGTCATGTTAGTTTATGTGGATGGTGCGGGACTTAAAACCTGTACTGGAACCAGCCTGTGAGCCAGCCGTGCCATCCCACTGCAACCTCTGAGTTTTCGAGTTATTTATTTTCTTTTTCATTATTTTTAGTCGATGGTAGCTGCAATGAAAACTGCACCTTCCTCGTTTGTCAACTTACCCAAAAAGATCAATTTAGTTATTTATTATTCATACGAAACCCTTTTCAGAACCTTGCTCTTTTCATAGAATCGCTAACAATATTTTGTATACCTTTGTATGGATGTAACCCTCTTGCTGCTCTTGGGTCAAAATGTTACATGAGACCTCACTCAGCTTTAAAGCTAAGGTCTTGCTAATTGTCATTTAGTTTTCTGTTGTTGTTTTTTGTTTTAAGTAGGCCTGTTGCAATAAACAATAAATCAATTAACCGCATGATGAATGAAAATTATCAACCTCATTTTCATTTATCGGCTTTATAATTTCTTCGTGTCTCTCTCTTTCTACCGAAGACACTGGAAGGCTCAACTCAGCTGCTCTTCACTGATCTCTCTCTTTCTCTTTTCTCTTTAAAATCCATTTTAACCATCCAAAATCGTGTTTTTGGATGGTTAACTAAGCAGCTAAGCTACGAGCTAAGCTAACAGGCCGACCTTGGGGAAAAAACTTGCCGTCTTGTCAAAGCTCCAAAATTCACAGTTGAAACCCGTGCCTTTGTGTAAAAAGTTTTTTTTTTTTTTCGCAAAAAGAAGCTGAGAACTTGTTTACTGACTTTTATTAAAAGCTTTGTATGAAAAATGCTATGCTAAAGAGCTCAAACCACACAGAGCGTCCGCCACTTTGAGAACCAAAGAGAGACAGCCCATGTCACGTCAAGGGGCCCCCCTCCATTTTTCTTACAGAAACACGCTGCTTGCTCCCTTTGGTTCAAACAGTCTTATACTGCCATCCAGTGGTCAAAAAAGGTACTTCACTCAAAACAAATTAACCATTTCTTTTTAAATTTGACAATAATTACTAATTATTGTCAAATTTCAAACAATACAGTATTATTGTTTATCGCAATAATTTCTGAGACAATCACTTAAATTTGTTATTGTGACGGGCCTAATTCTAAGATGATACAATCTATGACATTTACTTAAAGCAAAATGGGAAAATAACCAACACTATTTTATGAACTTTTACATTGCTAGAAGTGACACTTGGGCCCTGACTCTGCTCGGACTAGCCATTAGCATGTCAGTCTGTTCAGAATTAAACTCTTTAATTCTTCAAACTGAGAGCTGTAGAGCTAATTACAATATGTAAAAAAAATAATTTACAATCTTGTCGTCACCGGAAACTCTTATCAAACAGATCTGAATCATTGACTTAACAGTACTTTGTGCAAAGTAAACTGAATTTTAATAGAAAACTGCACCAACTAACCAAAAAAAAACCAAAAAAAAACAGTAGGAATCAATGGCAGTTTGGTGAACCAAATCAGGAAACCCAAGCCTCTTTAGAGCCCGTTGCAGGTTCGAGCCCAGGTTGCATCAGGGCGGGTGTTCGTCGTAAAACAATCGCCAAATCTTTCATGTGAGTTCACTCGCTGCTGCAACTCCTGCAGAAGGGAGTAGCTGAATGAAAAACATAGCCCATAGAACCTCACGGACCTCACTGACCTACGCATGGTGAGGTCAGTGAACAAGGTCAGGCTTATTCTGGCAGATCAAAATACCGGTAAGCTTTATTATCATTGTACTGAGATACAGTGAGAATATGTCTGCACAGCCATCTGAAAGATGGGCAGAGTGCACGCAGCTGCTGCTCCTTGAGAGTGTGGCCTCTTATCCTTTTCAGAATACATTCTTTAGATAGAAAAGGGGACAAAGCCATGAGGAGAGGATATTGGCTTTACTAAAAAGATCTCTTTACACCTTGTCCTATCAGGACACGATTTAAGACGTAAAAAACTGCCAACTAAAGCACATTTATGAACATGTTACATATGCATTTGACAAGGCGGTCCATGAAGCGCTTCCTGATAGACCATTGTCCTGATAAGATGTTGGTCAGCCAGCACAGTTCTGATAAACCTCCACAGAAGTTTGGGGGTGGGTTGTGATAGACAAAACTTTTCCTTAGTTTACACATTCCCCAGGAGAAATTGATAAGTCGACCTGTTTTCAAGGCCAACCAGGGGAGTCAAATTCAGATAAGCCACAATTGTTGATTTTTTTCAGGTGGACTATTTTTCTTGTCAGCCTTTAGTCTTACTGGTACTTTCAAGATCCGAAATGGCCAGGTTAGGGTGCATTCTACTGGTCCGTGCTTACTAGCCCCTCCATGGTTGTTTCCATGCTGGAGAGTCCCAAAGCCACAGGTGGCCTGTGATTCTTACAAATCACTTCCATCTTATGGTTTAGCTCATAAGTCAGCTGATTTTGAGTCCTTAAAGCACGAACCAAACAAGCAGGCAGCTTGACGAGGGCCAAATTACCGGTAGCTGCAGCTGTCTTCTTTGTATGTCGATAGACCAGGAACGAGCCGATTTCCAAAAAGCAAGAAATCTGTTGTCATAAATTCGGTTGTATATGTCTTCGACGTCCTCCTGAGATTCTCAGCGGGACATGAGGGCTCTCCAGGACCCTGTCGCTTTTGTTGAAAAGATTTTGTCGATTGTGTTGAGAGTCCAGTTGGTCAGATCCATAACAGTAGTTTTCATCATCCAGTCCATGGTGAGTTCAGGTTGCTTCCATCTGGACACAGGTATCTGCTACCTAGATGTAGACCGAACAATCTGAAAGACTCATTCATCCTTGTAACGATCAGGCTTCTCAACGAACAATGATGATTTCTGTATTGTTATTTTAATGTCTCAATGTCTTAATGTCTTGTCTGGTATGGTTGAATTGCCCCTTGGGAATCAGAAAGATTCTTGAACTTGAACTTCAACAGCAAAGTTATGCTGTAAGTTACATTAGCACCCTTCGTAATTTCGTTTTCATTTGTTTTTTGAAGTTGCGATACTAACGGACTCCCAACTTTTATATCAAATGCCTGTTTTCTCTTTTATTTTTAAAGTACAACCTGCTTTTGATTCTTTGTAGCTGCTACTTTTTTCTCACCTTCCATCCAAAGCTATGGGTGATTTGGAAAAAAGACTTAGAAGTACAATCACAGCTCGGTGAGTGTTGCTGCTCTGTTCCCTTCTCCACAGCAACAATTAATAACCATAATCAGTGTCAGCGTTTGACTGATGCTCCCTCCTGTTGGAATAACCGTCCCTACAGTGATTAGGACTGTGGTAGTATTATTTAAAGTAATAACGGTGGTAACGCATTTAAAGGCTTCCATCAAGCTCCTAATCACCTGGATTTATTAGATAAGAATATGTCAGACTGTCGATAAAAGAAGCAGCTGCAGGCTATAGTTTCTTTCTGTGCACTGGGACAATAGTGTGAGATTTTCTGTAGGAAATCAAGTCCACGTTTAAAAGGAAGTACAAGAATAGAGATGGAAAGCAGGCTGGTTAACACCCTGCAGTCAGATCCAGCAGTTCTGGTTGACTGTTATATTTCCACGGCTGTCAATCACAGCGTTTCCTCCATTACCCCTGCAGACAGGATTTCCTCCAAGGTTTGGAACTGTGTGGGAATAGTCCTCATCGCTCATTTTGAATCTTTCATTTAAGGTTATTTACAGATAGCTGATCCTATTTATCACTGGCAAGATTTTATTTCATTTACAGGTACTCTCAGATTGTAGGAATTAATGTTGCACTCCCGGCTTTTAGCGGCGTGTTCTGCTGTAACAATATTCTTTAGATTTGAGCCGGAGGGGGAAGGAAACGGCTGAGGGATTAGCTGAGCTTTTCTCTGGTAATGGAACTGCTGAGTTGGAATTGCGCCATGTGGCGGCAGGGATGTTGGTCGGAGGCTGGGGGTTACCTGCCGTTCACGCTCCATGCAGGATTAGGGCCCTAATGGCCGGCTAATAGAGCTCATATGTTGCGCTCACGTGAACGCTGTGGGGAAGTCAGTGTCGGCCAGAGTTCATGTGGGATTTATAGTGGCTTGGCATGAACTTTAGAAATCTCCAAAACGAGCCATTTATTAGGCCTCTTTTGGCCACTCTTAAATCAAGGGATGTACGATATTGGATTTTTGGCTGATATCTGATATACCGATAACTGATACCGATATTTTATATACGTTCCTTTTTCAGAACATAGTCCTTTTATTTAGGCTTATTTGTTACAATATTAAGTGAAAGGTGTTAAATGTTATTTATTAACATTAGTCGCCTAGATGCTGTTGCACTTGTGGAGGCTTGTTCCAGGTTCCTAGCTGCAGTGTGGGATCCTTTGCACTCCTGTGCATGAAAGACACCCTTTTTAAGTTCAAAGTTTTTGTCTATCCATTGTGCCGTAAGACTAATCATGCTAATGGGGCTAACATTACGTCCAAATATCTTTGGTAAAACTCACCAAACAAGTCGTGCTATCGGCTGTTGGCTTCTCAAGGACGTCGAAAATGACGGCTTGTAAGTCTGGTAACGTTGCGTCGGAAAAATATCTCAGACTGCGGACGATGTAGCGAGGCTCAACGTAGTCCTTAAATCTTCGGAATCTGACATCCCCGCCAACAAAAAATAAAAGTTCCACACAGCCGACATTTTGCATTTTGGTATGGCGCACGTAATGTCATCGCGCTGCACTGACGCTGCAAGCAAAAACGGTGCCTTTTATATTGGCAAGTTATTTTAATGGTATGGCCGATGTCCGATATTGAAATTTAACGTTAATATCGGCCAATACGATACCATGCCAATAACATTGTGCATCCCTACTTAACTCAGCAATCAAGCCATCCTGTCACAATAAACAATAAATCAGTTAATCTCATGATAAATGAAAATTATCTACCTCATTTTCATTTATCAGCTTTATCGTTTCTTTGTGTCTCTCTTTCTACTGAAGACACTGGATGACAAAAGGCTCAACTCCAGTGTTCTTCGCTGACCCCTCCCTTTCTCTTTTCTTTAAAATCTGTTTTAACCATTCAAATTTGTGTTTTTTGGTCGTTAAAAGCAGCTAAGCTGAAAAGCTAAGCTACGAGCTAAGCTAAAAGGCCGACCTCGGGAAAATCCTCCGTCTTGTCAAAGCTCCAAAATTCATAGTTGAAACCCGTGACTTCGTGTAAAAATTTGTTTTTCTCTACAAAAAGAAGCTGAGAACTTGTTTACTGATTTTTTTTTTTAAATTAAAAGCTTTGTGTGACAAATGCTCACTGTTCCTCTTCCCTCACACTGAAACCCCCCTGTGCGCGCTTGAAAACAGCGTGCAGCTCAGACATGTTTCTGTCTCCTCCCCTGTCCCCTGTCGACACTGAAGTGGTCCTAAGCTAGTGGCGCACAATATAGGCACGCTAGCTAAAAAGCTAAAGGCAACGTTCATGCTGCCTCTTCCCTCACCATCACGCTGAAACAACCCCTACCCTGCGCGCAGCTCAGATGTGTCCGTCTCCATCCCCTCTCCCTTCGGCACTGACATAGCACTAAGCTAGCGGCGCGCAATACAGGCGCGCTAGCAACGCTCACACTGCCTTTTCACTAACCCTCATGCTGAACCCTCATGCTGAAACAACCCCCACCCTGCGCGCAGCTCAGATGTGTCCGTCTCCATCCCCTCTCCCTTCAGCACTGTCACAGCGCTAAGCTAGCGGCGCAAAATACAGGTGCGCTAGCAACGCTCACGCTGCCTTTTCACTAGCCCTCATGCTGAACCCTCACGCTGAAACACCCTCCCTCATGCGCGCACACACTCGAAAACCGCGCACAGCTCAGACGTATCTCTGACTCCTCCCCCCTCCTGTCAGCACTGACATAGCGCTAAGCTAGTAGCGCGCAATGCAGGTGCGCTAGCTAAAAAGCTAAAATCAGCGCTCATGCTGCCTCTTCCCTCACATTGAACCCCCACCCCACCTCCCACCCCGCTCGAAAACATTGTCAGATGTGTCCCTCCCCACCACCCTACCCCACATAGAGATTAGAACCCTGCCATGCCAAGTTATCTAGGGGAAACACTGATCAGTACTTTATTTTTGTGTGCTCCTGGTACTAAATTATTTGTTTCTTTTGTCTTCCAGGGAGCGAAGCCGGGACCGGCACAAATCTCGCAACAAAGACAGTCGCTCGGAAAAATCCGTCACGATCAACACTCCGCCAGCAGAGCCGCTGCTGGGCGACTCGACCGCTCGAAGTGAACAGGCTCAGGTAGGGCTGAACGTCAACACACACAGACTTTAATCAACCGATGACTTACAAGTTCACTGGGGATAATTATCCCCACAGGTCACTTGAGTCAATTCCTGGTTGGATAACTGGGTTAGTCTGATTTGGAAAGGATTTGAGGAGATTTGTCAGTCGAGTTGGAATCTATTAGCGCTCACGGCCTGAGCTGAGACGGGCCAGCTGGTTCATCAGGATGAGAGCCAGCAAGGCTGGTCCATCTTTTGGTTTGGGTGTTTTTTTTGTGTGTGTTTGAAACATGATTCAAAAAGCGGCCTCGCTGAACACTAGAGCTTCGCTTGATCCAGCTTAAAGACGAGATTCAGTTCAAAGTGAGAAAGCAGCCTCAGTTCCTTCTGAGCTGGACCAGGCTAAACCAAAAACCCACTTCAGCTGCTTTTCACTATCAGAGCCGAATGCTCCCAGGAACCATGCTCACTCAGACATTTACATGTAAAGAGATCAAAATATGGATTATTTAACAAGAGAGAGATGTAAGGTACAGTGGGAGTCTTGCGTGTTTGGCTTAAATTGTCGCAGCTTAAATATCTGCTGACAGAGGACTTCTATTTTTTTTTTAAGATTATGTGTTTTCCCACATGGGCATTTGTGTGTCTGTCTGTCAGCAAAATATCTCATGTACCACAGGGCAGGTTTTATTAAATGTGTGGGTAAAATGTTTGGTTGTAGTTCTTGGAAAGACGGATCAAATATCAGATCAGATCACACCAGATCAGCCGGACCGGTTTCTTACAGCCCGACATGTTAAGGCGTAAAATTCACGGCAGCACTTGGGAAATACAAGACGTCTGAGTCAGATATTATCAACTGTAAGAGTACGACGAGCAAAAGTTTTCTTACGTTTCTTGTGGAGTTTTATCTTTATGACGCTTGGATTTGGTGGATCCTCTTCAGTCTTTAACTTGAAATGAGCATAGACCCTAAATCTGGTTCTTTAATGGTTTGGGCTGCTTTTAATAAAAGAGTTTTAGTTGTTGCAAATGTTTAATTACCGTAACTTATACTATAAGACCATAAGCCACTACTTTTTTCACATGCTTTGAACACCATGGTTTGTACAATGCATCGCTAATTTATGGATTTAATTTTTTTTTTTTTTCTGATGGGCTAACGAGCTTCTTGCCTCCAAAACATTTAGCCTCATCACACCCGGGCACTCACATAGCTGCCCATTACATGTTTCTCTTGGGGAGTGGGTTCTTGTGGCTCGAGACTACCTGTATAAATAAAGCCAACAAAGTTCAGTCAGGTCATCTGGACGGATTCTTTTTTTTGTCCTTCCTTTTGTAATAGGAATGTCTAAGATGGCATAAAAGATGCTAAAATAGTTCGTTATTGAAAACCTCTACGTAAAAATCAGGAAAACGTGTATAAAATGGTTGCTCGTCACCTTTCACGTCAAGAGTTACTTCCTTCTGTTTTTGTCTTGTGACTTCAAAAGCAGAAGTTTCGACTTACTCATGTATGACTTACTGTTTTCAAAACTTGGGTCAAAAGATGACTGCTCTCCAGAGACGGCGCAGCGTCGTCAACTGACCCACTTGGCGCTCTCTTTTTTCCCCTCAGATGAACTCGTGAGTCGACCTTCTGAACGTCTGACTCCGTTTCTGCGTCATGTTTCAGCACGTGATGGGATTTGCCACCAAGTACGGCCATGTTGAGCAATTTTGCTCCTCGTGTCTAATTCGTGCCGCAGCCTGCAGAGGTGCGACTGTCAGGCCGGTGAGGCCTCGGCTTCAGTCTGAGTGATCAGAGCTTGATATTCCAATGAGACTGAGGCTCAGCACCGAGCCCCGTGTGTCTCACACAGTCTGAATGTTTTTTTTTTTTTTTTTTGTCTGAACGAGTCAGTCTCACGTCTGAGTCTGTGTGCAGCGCTGCGCTCGTTACTCCGCTGCTGGGACTTAATCAGAGCTTTGGCTGACGAAGCACAACATAGCTTAAGGCAGGGGTGTCCTTACCATCCAGTAGAGAAGTTTCCCATGTGGTGCCTCACCGCAGGACTGAGAAAAGAAGAATTTTGCACCAGAATGTACTGAAAAGCATGACTGGAGATGGTAGGGAGGGCGCAAAGCTGTTCAGAGGACTGACCTGCGGTGAAGATATTTAAACGCGTCACATTAGAATTATGTTTTCAAAGCAACGTCGTGCACATAGATTTTTTTTTTTTCTGTTTGAACAAAGCTTGACGTTTGGGCTAGAATCCTAATGTTAAGTGAAGCTAACACAAAATGAAGTTGCTTTGGAAATGGACATGCGAGGGAGTTTTCATATTAAAGCCAAAAGGACTTTGATGTCTCCACAGCTTAAAGGAAGGAGTGGCAGTATGGAGATGGAGTGAAGTAGCTACGTAGCATCTAAATATGAATAATGCTACCTACACATGTTAGCATGTGCACATTGATTCGGAAGCTATGCAGTCCAGTGTTTCCCCTAGATCGGCTCCCTTGGCACTCGTATTTTATTTATTTATTTTTTGTCGAGTAGCAGGGATGTGCAATGTGGCATAAAATTCATATCACAATATGTATTGTGAAGGGTGGCGATAACAATATATAACACAATATGTTTTTGGTATAAAGCTTGCAATAGGACTGAAAATTAAAGCATAGGGTGTCCTTTTGCCATCATTTATTTTGAAAACTGCTATACCACAAAATAATCTCAGTTAAGAAAATTCCACTACTATGTCCAGAGAGTTTTAAAATAATAAACAAATCAAGCATAAGGCTTCTCTCTTGTAGTGCAAAACGGTGCAAAAATAAATCAAATGTAGTTTTAGCCATAAGTTTTAGACAAAACAATATGTTGTTAACTCTTAACAGTTTCCAGACTTCTCACTTAAGAAATGAACAGCAACAGAGCAGCATTTTACACTGAAAACACTTCACCATCCAACCCTCTAGTGGGCGTCTTTCTTCCACTTTAAGGAGAGCTGACACAAAATGGCGACCAGTTTCCTCTGTGGCTTTGACCAAAAGGTCTCGCAGTAAAATCACAATGTCTATCGTTTCTACTGTGTACATATATATTGTGCATTCCTATCGAGTGGTGGGGAGTTGGGGGCGGGGGGCCCAGGCCAGAGTTATATCCTTGTCGTCTGCCTGCTAGCTTATCGATGACAAACTGGATGAGACGGAATCGTGTGTTGCTCGTCCGCTATCTTAGCGCAATGTTGCTGCCTGTTTTTATCAACTGCGGTATGCACATCTGTGTTCAGTGTTACATTGCTGCTGGTGTCCATGGGAGTGGAGTAGCGGAGCGGTATCTCAGTAGCATTTTTGCTAGCCCATCTGTATTGTGCCCTGCGCTACAGCAATACAGACAGTTGTCGATGGGGTGGGGGGAGTTCGGTAGACAGGGCGCTCAGTTATGTTGATGGGGTGTGGTGCCCGTTTGTATAATGGTAGGGGAAACACTGCAGTCGGAGACATGTTTGTTTTATTCAGTGTTTACATTTGATCTTGTCACTCTGCGCCTGCTCTAGTGCAGGACTGCGGTTCTGGAACAGAAGTAACACACTGAACGTAGAAACAAACTCAAGTATCGATCCCATCATGCTAGTATTGTTACAGTCCAACACCAATGTTGGTATCTTGTGTTTGTGTAGATTCTCTTTGGAAAGAGACAATTTGACTTCATTTGTCATGTTCAGACAATTGTAAAAAAATAAAATTAGGGCAAAAAAAAAAAACGTGCATTTGGGCAAATTTTACCTGCAGTGTGAACGTAACCTTTGATGTTAAATGAATAAACTGAATTAAATGAACTAAAAGGGCCCTGATTTTCCTCAACCTGTATGCTTTTTATGATTGTTTACTGTTGTCTTTGTTGTCTACTGTTGTCATCAATCTTTGTTAAAATCAGGTCTCCCTTGGAAATGAGTCCCTGAGGCTCAATGGGATTAACCTGTATCAATAAAGGTTGAATTAAAAATGGGCCTAAATGGGTCCATTATGACGATTAACAAGATAATGTGCATGGCCATTGGCCAATAATGCACTTCTACAAGCTGTGCTGGTAAAAATAGGCTGCAGTGGCCATACAGCTCACTGGTTACTTGGTCACAAATACTTTGAAATCAAATAAACTGAAATGGAAAATTTTCCTTTTTTCTTAGTTTTGAGTCGTCAGCTAGTCTCCAACAGTTGTAATCCATTAAGATACCACCTTTAGGATCATTGCTGAACAAATGCGCCTTTTCAAAGAAGTCGGTAATCCCTGATGATGATGATTGTGGCCTTTATTTGCAGGACATTGTCCCCAGTTTACCGTTGTGAGACCAGCTGTGTTGTATGGTCTGGAGACATTGGCATTGACATAAAGACAGGAGAAAGAACAGGAAGTGGCAGAAATGAAGATGTTGAGGTTCTCCTTAGAAGTGACAAAAATGGATAAGATTATGAACGATATCATCAGAGGTACAGCACAGGTTGAATAACTGAGGAATAAAGTTAGAGAGGACAGACTGAGATGGTTTGGCCATGTCCAGAGGAGGAACAGTGGGTATATTGGTAGAAGAATGTTAGAAATGCAGCTCCCAGGAAAAAGACAAAGAGGAGATGTATGGATGCAATTAGGGAGGACATGGAGGTAGGTGGAGTGAGGACAGAGGATGCAGAGGACAGAGTGAGATGGAAGAGGATGACTCACTGTGGTTACCCCTGAAGAGTGAAAAGCTAAAAAAAAAAACAAGTAGTTTGTCCACAGTTTATGGTAGGCCTTTTCACTAACGATTGGATTATACAAAACTCTCATAGCAAGTTGCTTCACTTTTGGGAACCAGTCCAGACCTCCAGGCTTTATGCTAATGTGTGATTTTTCTCCAATTTCTGTCTTTAAAGCCAACGGCTTAGCTGGTTCTGTTGGTATCAGTCGTCCGTGGCTGGTCCACGTCTGCTCCGAGCTGTTTAAACGTTTGTGGGAATGGAAGTGAGTACAGCAGACATATTTACGTTGTATTGATGGTCTGGCGCTGAGACTTTTTTGTAACTGGGTCAGTTTAACCTGCTGTTATTGCTGTGTTTAACTTGATATCAGCGCTGGTAGGAAGAAGTGGATTAGAGTCGCTTGAGTTGCGTTGGCAGCTCAGGGGGGATATAAAGGGGTGTCAAACAGGAGAAAGGTGATACATTTAAACCAGAAGGCATTCCTTGTGAGTTAGCACCTTCCTTGTCAGGGGTGTGAGGCTTGTGTGATTTTTGCACATCAGATCTGGAAGGTAGAGTTACTTGGCTCGTATGAACATTTATTCAGAGACGAGCGCACTCTGGCAACCTAACAAGGCAATTTGACTTGAAGTGGTAAAACCTTTACTTCAAATTCAGGGCTAATGATGTTCATTTCTGTTTGCACGACACTCGGTATGCTTGGCATTCCATGGCAGAATGCCCCATAGGTAGCTCTGTCGCTTCGAGCTCAAAAGTGAAGGGCGACCCAACGATAGACATGCATTTTTGAATTGGGAGGAGAGCTTGTGTTCACGTTTAGGATCCCTTCTTTCTGGTGAGTACTTCCTCCCTCAGCTTCCTGAGTCTTCGCTTTTTTTTTTACTTTTACTCAGTGTTGGAAACAAAGCTTGGGATCATAGCTTCTTTTGTGTAACATATCAAATATGATTTACACTTCTTTGAGGTTAGCTTTGTGGCTAAAGGGAGGTTAGTGTTAGCTTTGCTTGTTATAGGATACAGTAATTAGGCCCGAGCAGGGAAGCCCTGCAAGGGACTATTGTAATCGTAGTGTTTATTATTTTTTTTTTTTTTATTATTATTATTATTATTATTATTTTTATTCTTCCGTAACTTTTCATGGCCTTTTGGGGCCTT
>JARVGV010000713.1:8552203-8564181 GCA_031762435.1 Hypsolebias longignatus
TCGTGATATATATCGTTACCGCCACCCATCACAATTCATATCGTGATATGAATTTTATGCCATATCGCACATCCCTATAACTTAGTCAGTTTTATGAACATTGAGCCGAACTTTGCTGTGGTAGTAGCTGAAAGTCATCCTCTACACAAACACTGTGTTCTTGCAATATGGAATCATTGGTTAAGGTTTGACAGAGATGGCAACAGTATAATAGTGTGAAAGTTGATCAGTCCACAGTGGTCCAGTTGTCTTCCATAAGCGTTTCGGCACCTTTCTTGTTCCACAGTTTTTGTGCTATTTCAACAAATCAAAGATCAAAACATTCGGCTCATTCAAGACGGAGGGTACTATGACTTTTGGTATTGGTGGAACTTTAGCTTTTTTAAATATTTAGCCTTTTCTACCACAACCTTTTACTGCTCCTTTCACTTTATGCTTCCTTGTGCAAACTGAAACTTTTTCAGCTACTTTCAGCTAATTTGAGCTGTTTTGTGTTTTTGTACTCCTTTCAGGAGCATTCTGCTAATTACAACATTTTTGCACTTCATCTAATTTCTTTTTCGCTCATTTCAGCTTATTATGCTCCTTTAAGCTTATTTCTGCACGTTTTAGCTTTTTCTGCTATTTCAGCTACTATTTAGCTGTTTTATGCAAATTTTAGTTTTTTCAGCTAGTTCCACAGTTTTTGCACTCATTGTTTTTTCCAGCTTAATTCAGCAAAAATGTGCTCTCTCCACTTCTGGTAATTTCAGCTTAGCTTTTTTTATTTTAAGATAATTTCCAGTTTTTGTGTTTATTTCTGCTTCTTTCAGCAGACGTGTTCTTTCGGCATTCTTCTGCTAATTTATGCTTGTTCTACTTTTTCTGATACCTTGTTAGCAAATTTTTTTTGCTATTTTCGGCTGTTTTCAGATAAATTCATGTTTTTATTATACTTTTTGCAACTTTCAACCTAATTTTCTTCTTTCTGCTAATTTCAGCTTTTTGTGCTTCTTTCAGCTTAATTATGCTAGTTTCAGCTATTTCTGTTGTTTCAGCTATTATTTAGCTGTTTTATGCTAATTTTAGCTTTTTTCAGCTAATTCTGCATTTGTTTATATTCGTTTGAGCTCTTTACCCTAGTCGTTACAGCTTCTTTCTGCCTTCTACTTTTCAGCCTTTTTTTTTACTACCAGTAATTTTAGCTTTTTTTTTTTAACTACTTCCTAATTTTTCTGCTAATTTTGAATATTTAAACCGATTTCAGCAAATATGTGTTCCTTCTGCTTTCTTCTGCTATTTTAGGCCTGTTCTTTCAATTCAGCTACTTTAAAAAAAATTATTATTATTTTTTTTTTTGTGGCTAATTTCAGCTATTTTTCAGCAAGTTCTTCAGCAATAAGCGCACTGCATTTTTGCAGGAAATGTGCTTTCTCTAGTTTTATCGTGAATCATTCTCACCATCGAGATCCATTTTTCTTCTGTATGTTTTTCGGCCTGTAACTCATTTCACAATTTTTGTTCTTTTTCATCCCTTTTTTTTTTAAATTTTTTATCAAAACATTTGGCTCCTTCAGGACATTCCAGCTGTGACTTTTGGTATTTGTGCTATTTTTACTTATTGGAATATTTAGCTTTGTCTGCCATGTTTTTTTTTTTTCATTGAAAATGAATGGAGCTCTCGTCATGTCCGTCAGACCATCTGATTAAAACCTTTTGCTTCTCATTTCAGCTTTTTCAGCTTCTTTCTGCTAAATTAGTCTTTTTTCTGTATTTTCAGCTACTTTTTATGTATTCTGCTAATTTTAGCCTCCCCCTCCCCCTTTTTTTTTCTCCATCATTTGGGATTCTTTCTGATAATTAAAAGTTTTTTGCTTGTTACATCCTCTTTCTATTAATTTCAGCTCTTTCTCACTTTTTTCAGCTGCCTTTTTGATAATTTTAGCTTTTCTTTCTGTTCAGTTTCTTTTTTGCCATTTTCAGATTTTGCTTGTAATCTATTCAGCCCCTCTTTGCCTATTTCAGCTTACAAGGCTCATTTTTGCTCTATTCAGCTTTTCTAGACTTTTCTGCTGCCTTCTGCTTTCAGCACATGTTTAGCTGTTCACATTCAGCTCACATTTAACAGTTTAGCGATGAAACCTTTTCAGCTGGTTTCAGCTTCTTCAGCAGTCTTTTGCTTCTCTGGTAATTTGTGTATTTACGATCAGACGGGTCTGCTGCCGGACAATCACTGATGATTATCATGGCTTCAAATCTACCTCCTCCCCCCAGCTAACACGCTAACACGTCCATTACACACATCTACCATGTTAGACCTAAACAGATCAATATAAAACTGTAAAAAACCCTTTTGTCCGAACACACGTCTTTATTTACACAGTTTGAAGGTTTTTAAATAATCAGCAGTGGGGATTATGGGTAATATGAGCAGCACACCTGCAAAACCACGTAAAACTTTGAAAGACAGGAGCAGATCATAAAAGAGGCTCCGTCCATAAATCCTTCAGGTTTTATTAGAAACCAAAAAGCATGAGTGTGAGAACCTGGAGGCCGTGTTACCAGGGAGGAACCGGAGAGCTAATGTGTTTAGGCTAAAAATGGCATTTTCCTGTTTTGCCTGATAAGGTTAGAAATACCTTGATGTCTTTAGTTTGAGCTGTTCTCACGATTTCACCTTCCTCTGGCCCAACAAACATCACATTTTCTTCAACTCTACCTTCCCATTAACTATTAAACTCTCATTCTCTATTCTCTCTTTAGCTCCTCTGTCTTAGATTTTTCCCTGCTTCAGTCTCCCAGGTCTTTCCTCTCTTCCACCCTCTGTCTGCAGCGCCTTTTGAGGCGTTTCCTCTCTGAAGTCTTCCCCTCCCTCTCTTTTGTTTCTCCCGGCATCATTCCTCTCCCTACCAGCACTTCGCCTCCCCATGTTTTGAAGTTTTCAACCTCTACTGGTAACATTCTGTTTCACACATTTAAGAACATGCTCCACGTTCAAGAACACACTGCATGTTCAAGAACACACTGCACATTCAAGAACATGTTGCACATTCAAGAACACGTTGCACATTCAAGAACACGTTGCACATTCAAGAACACGTTGCACATTCAAGAACACGTTGCACATTCAAGAACATGTTGCACATTCAAGAACATGTTGCACATTCAAGAACATGTTGCACATTCAAGAACACCATGCACATTCAAGAACATGTTGCACATTCAAGAACACGTTGCACATTCAAGAAAATGTTGCACATTTAAGAACACGTTGCACATTCAAGAACACCTTGCACATTCAAGAACACCTTGCACATTCAAGAACACGTTGCGCATTCAAGAACATGTTGCACATTCAAGAACATGTTGCACATTCAAGAACGTGTTGCACATTCAAGAACACGTTGCACATTCAAGAACACGTTGCACATTCAAGAACATGTTGCACATTCATGAACGTTTAAGAACATGCTCCACATTTAAGAACGTGTTGCACATTCAAGAATGTGTTGCACATTAAAGAACATGCTACATATTCAAGAACAAATGATGCACTTTTAAGAACATTCTTCACATTCAAGAACACGTTCAGTAGCAATCAGTTCTCAGACTGATAGAAAATATTAAATCCTAAAGTGTTGAAGTACCAGAAAAGCAACTTATAAGTAATTGAAGTGTCCGTCCTGTCGGCTCCAACATGTTTTTTAAGCCGTGTCTACATGTTTGTCGTACATCAGTGTTTGATGCTCTTCTTGCACAACTTCTTCAAGTTCTGCTTTATACTGGTACTAGAACTACAAATGTGATCATACATTTCTTTTATTTTCCTCCTTTTGGGTTTTGTGCCGTGTTTGCTCAGTGTAATGTTTAATTAAAGTTGGAAACAGACCAGGACTGACCTTGCATTTATGAATCCAACTGCTTGAGTAGTGATCATTTGTCTGGATTCCTCAGGTTAACCAGTAAAACGCTGTTACACTTCCTGCTGCACGTTTGCCAGATATGGGCAAATAATGATTGGTTTTCTAACGGTGTTGCCATGTAAGTGACGCTGTGCTGCTAAATTCATGAGCAGTTTCAATTTTGAGATATTCTTATTTTCCAGACTTAAATGATGAGACTAAACACCCATTAAAAAAAGTTTTTTTTTTCTTTCTCCGACATGTCAACTAAAATGCATTCACTGAACATACAGAGGAGTTATTGTTTGAAATGTGTTTCGATTGAAACAACTAGGAGCTTCCACCAGTGGTCCAGGAATCGTGCTACGATCTTTCCAAGTAATATGGAGCACATGCTACAGACTAGTGTCTGTGCAGTTTGTGTGTATCAAGCTAGCTTTCCCTTTGGGTAAAAAGCCGAAACGGGACACACTGACCGTTAACAGCTAATCTGTGTTTATGTTGGAGAAAAACACTCGCTTACGTGGTTTATCCAAACAGAACCACATCCGACAGCAGACTTTTAACCGGCATTTTGCTTGCAAGGCCAGCTTTTCAGGACAGGTTACATAAATATACATTAATGTACACACATTCTGCTCTGATTGGTTAGAGCAGTCGTCCTCCAATGGGAGAGTTGGGAGTTCGATTCCACCAGCAGTCACATGTTGACGTGTCCCTGGGAAAGACACTGAACCTCTCATTGCCTCCAGTGTGTGTCCCATCAGTGTATGAATTTGATAAAACACTGACTGGTCTTTGTATAGATGTAGTAGAGTGCTGTATGAATGGCTAAATGAGGCCAGAAATTATTGCGATAAACAATAATATTGTTTGAAATTTGACAATAATTAGTCATTATTGTCAAATTTAAGAAGAAATGTTTGTTGATTTTTGTGTGTAGTACCTTTTTTGACCACTGGATGGCAGTATAAGACCGTTTGAACTGAAGGATGGATAGTGAGGGAGCGAGCATCGTGTCTCTAAGAAAAATGAAAGGGAGGCCCCTTGACGTGACATGGGCTGTCTCTCCTTCCTGTTTTTTGGTTCTCTAAGTGGCGGACACTCTGTGTGATTTGAGCTCTTTAGCATAACGTTTGTCACACAAAGCTTTTAATTAAAAAAAAAAAAACAGTAAACAAGTTTTCGGCTTCTTTTTGCAGAGAGAAACAAGTTTTTACACGAAGGCACGGGTTTCAACCGTGAATTTTGGAGCTTCGACGAGACAAAGGTTTTTTTCCCCCGAGGTCGGCCTGTTAGCTTAGCTCGTAGCTTAGCTTCTCAGCTTAGCTGATTTTAACGATCCAAAAACATGATTTTGGACGGTTATAACAGATTTTAAAGAGAAAAGAGAAAGGGAGGGATCAGTGAAGAGCACCGGAGTTGAGCCTTTTGTCATCCAGTGTCTTCAGTAGAAAGAGAGAGACACAAAGAAACGATAAAGCTGATAAATGAAAATGAGGTTGAAATTTTAATTTATCATGCGATTAATTGGTTTATTGTTTATCGTGACAGGCCTATAGAAAGGTGCTATATAAGTACAGTCCATTCCATGGACATGATTTAACCTTTTTTGTTATCTACCTGGATGATTGAGCTTACAAACCTTTCTCTCAACCACTTTGGCCTTGGTTGTCCTGGGGCTGTTTTTGACCATCTGGCCTAAAACATTTGATTGCTGTTCATGATCATTGATTGTTTTGGATGGGTGCGCTCTGTTTGCACTTGTTAAAAAATTACTTCTGACATTCCAACAAGAGGTTGGCTTGAAATACATCAATGATGGCTACCTATGGGACAGCTCTGGTTGGCATGCCGCTGATTGACCAAGTCCTCCAGATGGGGGATGAAACGTTTCTCTCTTAAAGAAACTGGTCCAGATTACGTGATTTAACCTTTTTTTGTTACAGTCCATTCCATTTAAAGCAGTCACGAGAATCTGCCTCGAGCTGCATTATCCGCTCGCTTTTATACCCTTATCAGTTCAGCAGAGTTCACAGAGCCCCATTGCAAATTCAGAGTAGAATTCAAAATATTACTTTTAACCTACAAAGCCCTCAACAACCTAGCTCCATCATACACTACAGATCTTATTGTTCCATATTTTCCTAACAGATAATGTTGCTCTCAGACTGCAGGCTTACTTGTGGTTCCTAGAGCTTCCAAAATTAGAAGGGAGGCAGAGCTTTCAGTTCTCAAGCTCCTCTCTTGTGGAACCAACTTCTCAGCCATAGTAGAAAAGACATCCATAACCTTTGACCAAAAATTCTCTGACAGTTTATATCTCTAGAAACGGACAACCAAAAGGCAATACTTGCAATACATTCGTATTAATTTGTCGTACAAACCCCACAGGACTTACATTAGAATATTCTGACGTCCTGTAAATAGCTGTGACATTCTGGTCATACCAGAGCAACTAGAGCTGTTGACTTTTTTTACTGGCTGCTTTTGTAACCCAGTTAAGCTCTCTTTCAGGAACACAGAGGCAGTATGTTTTAAGGAGCAGGTGATTTATGGCCTCTAACGTGTGAAAATACCCTGCTTGTGTACAGTCGGTTTAATAGTGCTGGGTTATGAAAGACTAGAACTGGCACGCACAGAGCCTCGGTGTAAAGGATCCAGATCTGAGCCACTCGCGCCTCGTCCTGCTAGATGGAGTTATGATTGTATGTTTTTATTAACAAGGCTGCGCTCGTCCAAATGAAAGCTGTCCTAGATATTTGTGCCTTTTGTTGACGTTCTCATACCATTTTGTACCTGTTTGCGTTGTCTTTTCTCCTGCATGAGTGAGAAACCTTGTGTTTTGGGGGTCTTCCTGTTTTGTATGACTGTGAGGGGTATTTCCCACTGAGGGATTAATTTAAGTATCGCTTTCAGGTCTTCTGGTTTTCAAGTGGTTCCCCGCTTCCTCATTAAAGCCAACATCTATCCCACATCCTTTCCATCCTCCGCCCCCCATACTCTGTTTGCGTTATCTTGGTGGAATAATTTGTTGTCCTCAAGAAATACTGGAAATCTCTTGAAAGGGAGCCAAACAGTATGTATTGAACAGGGATTTCAGGTATCTGGTTCCTCCAGGTGGAGAAACGTCTCGTAGCAAATTTTTCCTTTTGGTATTTTTTCTGTTTTTAGAGCTCAAACATTCCCGTTTGCCTAAAGCTTGTTTCTCCCATATAAAACCCATCTCTTTTTGTCTTTTTTCTCTCCCAGTATTCAGCGGGCAGCTCTGGCCGTCGTAGAGCACTACTACAGTGATTTCCCGATCCACAACCCGGCGCTGCTTTCTGCCTCCAAGTCCCGCGCCGCTAAGCACCTGGCTGGGCTCAAGGTCTACAACGTGGACGGTGAGTTCCCAGCAGCCTCTGCTGATGAACCAGGGGATGCCGGGGTTGAGTTTCTGCAACTCAAGAAGTCCAAGAGAACTTTAGGAGGGTTTGGCCATCTATGAAGCCAAATTGAGACTGGTGTGGGACAAAAATCATTAAATGCAGGGAGAAGCTCCCTTTGCAGCCTGTCACGATCTCCGCTCTCTGCCACCTGCGGCTCTCTGCCACGCCCACATTTCTCCTCTGGCTGAAGCAGCTTCGTGAAGGGTTAACCCTTTGCTGTCCAGCTGCACTTCTCTTCTCTACAATTTAAATTTAAGTACTGTAATATTTTAAATAAACAACATTTAAAATATTACGGTATTTAAATTTAAATTTTTTATTTACACAGAAGCTGGGAGATTGGGAGTGAAACGTGAACTTGGTACTGTATCCCTACTTCACGGTTTTTCATTTATTGCAGGGGGCGTGGTCCCCTAAACCCCGTGATAAACAAGGGACTACTGTATACGTAAAACATCCATCTGAATAATTTGAGAAAACTGCTTTTTATTTTTATCTTACTTAAAATTATAGTTTCTTTAAATTATTGTGGTGGCCTTCAGGGTGGCCAAAGATTTATCTGTGTTGGCCAAGGCCACCACTGGCCACCCTCTGGCTCCGCCATTTTACCCAGCAGTGGATAAAAATTCTCCCTCAACTTGCCAGGAGCCATCACTTTGCGTTGCACAAAAATAAAATAAATAAAACACTTTTCTACTCAGTGTAACTCCCGCCCACTTGAATGTCTTGCGTTAAAAACAATTAGGTTTACCTACATTCCTTATTCAATTCCATTCCAGAAAAACACTCACCTCCAAAACGACAGACATTCACTTTTCAAATCCTTCAGTGATGGGGGACATTGGCACACCGCTTGTTTCCTGTGAAGCTTACCTTTTTCTAAATCAAGGATTCATTTCTGAATTGAGTCATTTGGCTTAAAACAAGTTTATTCTGTTTGATTTCGTATTGCAAACATTTTCGGGTACTTAGGGATGCATGATATTATCGGTATGGTATCGGTATCGGACGATATTAGCGATAAAGTTAAATATTGGACATTGGACATTCCATCAAAATAACTCAACGATATAAAAGGTGCTGTATATGTGTATATATATATTTATGTATGTATACAAGGTGCTGTTTTTTTATGACTGTTGCAGTGTTGTCATTGGGTTAGAGAGAGTAAATGTCATGAATAAATTTGACATTAAATATAATCCAAGTTGAAGTGTTACATCATTTTCAGCCCCCTTTTTTGCATCTGCATTTGTTAGCATGCCAAAATGACAGACCATGCAAAATAATGAAGCATTTTAATTCCACAGCAGAGAAAGCTATGTAGTCTCTGTAATTAGGTCTAGGGGGAGAATATCGGTATTGGTATCGGTTATCGGCCAAATAAGTTTTAACATATCTGCATATCTGATATCAGCCAAAAAATCCAATATCATGCATCCCTACATATATTAATTAATTAACACTGATACCTCTGCAAATTAGTTAATAACTAACAAACCCCTAACTCCATTCTTTTATAAAGCTACTAACTCTGTTAGCTTGCCTCTTTCTTTTTCTTATATGTGCTCATATCAAGCTTCAACAAGTATGTTTTTTTTTTTTCCTCTCTAGGAATGTACTGAACCGAACGGCTGCCTGGAAGGAGGCAAATTGATCTGCTAACGTTACAGCAGTAAAACCATTGACAGTTTTATCATGTCTAGGTGATTTGTAGTTAATGTGTGACAACTTGCTATAATGCACTCAGGTTGGAAGATTTTCTGAGCAGGTGGAACTGAAACTGACCTTTTTTTTTTTCCTTCCTATTTTTGTGTTTTCTTTCACACTAATGCTAACACCCTAAGACATCTATAGAGCTAAACTGAAAACCTACCTTTTGGACAGTAAGTAAATGAAAGACAGCACCCTCACGAGACTGTTCACTTTTCACAAGTCTCCATGCTTCCTCACTCATCTTCACTCTTTGCATGCCACTAGATGGTGAAAAACTTTCCTCCTTATGACAGCTGAATCACTTGAAGTTCTTGTTTTCGCTGTGGAACAGCTAAAACAGGCAGCCAGTTTATGGACTTTAGAGCAGGACTAACGTGAGCTCTGTCTCTGGTCTTTGTCAACACTCTTGATGCTGAATTCTGAATTAATTAGAGCTGATTTATTGTACTCTTCGGAGGACCACAAAGGAGAGCATTACATTAGTCATTAAGAAGTGTGTCAATATACCAGCGTCATCAGAGGAGACACAGCAACATATAGCAGAGTGTCATCAGCATAACGTAAAAAAAATAATCCATGTCTTCTGATAACCACACCCAAGGGCAACATATACGAATGAAAAAAGAAGGGATCCTTAAATCGATCCTTGTGGTACACCGCAAGTAATATTTCAGTTTTTGGATGAGCTGGAACTGAAGCTAACCTTTTTTCCCCCCTACTTTTGTGTTTTCTTTGACACTAATGCTAACACCATAAGACATCTGTAGAGCTAAACTTAAAACCTACCTTTTGGACAGAAAGTAAATGAAAGACAGCACCCTCATGAGATTGTTCACCTTTCAAGAGTCTTCATGCTTCCTCACTCCACTCTTTGCATGCCACCGGTTGGTGAAAAACTTTCCTCCTTACGACAGCTGGCTGAATGTAACACAAACCCTCTGTTAAATTATTACTGTCCCATAAGTGTACTCAAGCTCCACTCGACTGTGCTAACTTTACTTTTTTCTGCTCCCATTTGTCTCCCTCCATTCGAACATTAGTGGCAGATTGTCTCGACGATGGCTGATAAATCAATAGCTATTAGGTCGTCATTCTTGTCATTTGTCCCTGGAGTATCGCCATCGTTCACTTTCATCCTGCAGCAGCTGCGAAGGGACCCCTCGCTCTCTTTTGCGCACATCTCTGATCTTGAGCTACTTTCACTCCCTCAATCATTCTGCCTCTTATAAATAATTTCAGCTCTGAGACGAACAATAATCTTTGCTCTATTGAGAAGTGGCAAAGCACAAAGCAGCGGCCGCGCTCAGTTCCACTGCAGCCAAGTGGCTTCAAGAGTTTTTCTCTGTTATCAGATTTGATCTTTTCATTTTCTGAAATACCAGAAATTGATGCTCTGACTGTCCCTTAAACTTTGGGTTCAGGGGGTGCTGGTCGTGGAACAATGGACCAGATCTTCACTCATTTAGATTTGGAAAGGGGGTCATATGGGTTTGGTTCTCCAGTCAACATGTGTTGTGTGGATTTGGAGAAAGCTTTTGTGTTCCTCAAGACATTCTGTAAGGGGGGATCGCATTTAAGGGCTATCCGATCCCTGTAAAGTCAAAGCAGGAGCTGCGCCCACATCCTCTGCGCAGTCTAGCTCGTTCTCAGTGCAGGTTGGACTCCACCAGGGCTGTCCCTCGTCTCCAATCCTGTTTGTGGTGTTCTTGGACAGGATCTCAAAGCCATTGTGGTACAGGAGGGTGTCTGGGTCTGGAACCTCGGGGTTTTGTTACTGCCTTTTGCAGATGTGGTTCAGTTAGTCCGATCATGACCTTCAGCTTGCACTGGGGCAGGCTGGTCTGTCTGTGTTCAAACCCTCACCTATGGTCATGAGGTATAAATCATGATTCAAAGAACAAGATCTTGGATACAAGCGGCTGAAATGAGTTTCCTTCATTGGGTGACCAGGCTCAGCCGTAGAGGTAGGGAGAGGAGCTCATTCCTCCTGGGGGGCAAATTTGGAGTAGAGCCTCTGCTCCTCAGCACCAGAAAACAATCAACTGAGTTGGTTCAGGCATCTGATTAGAATGCCTCTCAATGGATGTTTCCAAACATGTACCACTGAAAGAAAACTGAACCAGAACACGCTGAAGGTATTACCGTATTTTCCGCTGTACACATTGCACCACCCTATAAGTCGCATCAGTCCAAATATGTCTAATAAAGTGGAAAAATCCATAAATACGTCACTTTGCTATATACGTTGCATCTATTATGCGTACGTTTTTTACACGTCACTGCTGACAACCCGGAAATGTGGGCCGAACCCAGAAATGCAGGCTGGTGTTTTGCCAAAACTCGATGGGCTGCCAAATGGCGGCCGCGGGAGTGTGCACAGGAGGGCTTTAACAAGAATTTAACAAGATAATCACTTAAAATCAATTATTTTTTCTCAAAATTATAGTAAATGTGTGTCTCAGTCTAACATTTACTTAATAAATGCACTTTGATGGTCAAATCAGCTGAATTTGAAAAATTGTTTTGCTGCCTCGGTGCTCCGGGAGCATGTGGAGGGAGGAAATCAGGAAGGAGAAACGCTGCTCATTTCTTCGAAATTTAACAAAAAAAAACACCTAAACAATTGTTTGTTTGCTCATTATTATAGTAAATGTGTGTCTCATTCGAACGTTTACTTAATAAATGCACATCAATGGTCAAATTAGCTGCATTTCGCCGGGGCGGTGCAGCTGGTTTGACGGTCGGTCCAAGCAGCAAGCAGAACGAAGGTGGGGGTAATATGGCAGGCTGATTGTATCATTAATAGCTGGTGAAGATTCTCAGTCATCCAGGACATGATAAATAAATAAAAAAAGTTCAAGAAAAACAAATGTATAAAGTATAATAAATAAAGTCCAGTTGTTTTTGTCTTGAACTTTTTTGAATTTGTCATTATAGCCACGTTTACCTA
>JARVGV010000713.1:8566556-8580824 GCA_031762435.1 Hypsolebias longignatus
GTTAAGAATCGATTCTTGAGCGTAACGTTCTGGAATC
Organism: Hypsolebias longignatus; assembly: GCA_031762435.1. Taxonomy (NCBI): domain Eukaryota; kingdom Metazoa; phylum Chordata; class Actinopteri; order Cyprinodontiformes; family Rivulidae; genus Hypsolebias; species Hypsolebias longignatus. The sequence goes on from JARVGV010000713.1 coordinate 8,566,594, forward strand.
GATAGAATCGATATTTTAATATCGATCCGCACATCACTACCCTTAATGTAACTAATGGAAATGTACTATGTCATGGCTTTGAAACTAATTTCAATATTTCTATACAATTACCCCCCTGTTGGAAGGGCTGCAAAAGAAAAAAGGTTAAAAGCATTAAAAGTATCAAGATTATGGACTCTTCTCAGACCCTCCAAATGGCCATTCCACAGTTTTGTAGATACTAAATACAGAATCACCAAAAGTTCTTTTTTCTCTGTGTAACAGCTAAAACAGGCAGCCAGTGTAAGGACTTTAGAGCAGCCTCTCTGGTCTTTGTCAGCACTCTTGATGCTGAATTCTGAATTGATTGGAGCTGATTTATTGTATTCTTTGGAAGACCACAAAGGAGAGCATTACAGTAGTCCAAAATACAATTAAGAAAAGCTTCAATAGGCCAGTGACATCAGGAGACACAGCAACATTAAGCAGAGTGTCATCAGCATAACTGTAAGAAGAGAATCTGTCTTCTGATGGCCCCACCCAAGGGCAACGTATACAAATAAAAAAAAGGGATCCTTAAATCGATCCTTGTGGTACACCACAGTTAATGTAGTTTTTGTCTGAGTGATTGTCAATTTTAACAATAACTTTTTCCCATATACAGTATGAGGAAGTAAAACTTGCTGTGTTTACTCTCAGACTGGTGGTGGCAGTAGAGGAAGCCTTCACCCACGTCAAGCGCATGCAAGACGAGGAGCAGAAAAAGGCTCCCGGCGATGTGATGGACCCACGAGAGGCGGCGCAGGCCATCTTCCCCTCCATGGCTCGGGCCCTGCAGAAGTACCTGAGGACCACCAAGCAGCAACACTGCCACAGCATGGAGAGCATCCAGCAGCACCTGGCCTTCTGCATCACCAACAACATGACGCCCAAGGTCCGAACTGCTTCATTCTTTATCGCTTGAATTCGTAAAGACAATGACAACCAGCTTGTGTTGTCCCTTCCCAGGCGTTCCTGGAGAGCTACCTGACGCCGGGTCCCAGCTTGCAGTACAGCCGGGACCACTGGCGAGCCCGTCAGTGGACGCTCGTCAGTGAGGCGTCGGTCACCAGCGGCGTGAAGGACGGAACCATCTTCCTGCTCAAGTGCGTGGACTTCAGCTTGGTAGTGACGTTCAAGAAGATCCCCTACATCCAGATGTCCGAGGAGTACATCGACCCCAAATCTCACAAGTTTGTCCTGCGACTCCAGTCCGAAACCTCGGTGTAGGACGCCAAACACTTTTGAAAATTCCTCACAAGGTCTTGGTTTGAAGCTTTTATTTGTACTTTTCTTTTTAAGAAACCTATACAGACGTATGTATCGCACACACGTCTGGATTTATGGATATGTTCATGTTCCACTTAGATCAAAAAGAAGAATTGTCGTCGTGTGCACACACCCTGTTTGTGTGTCGGCACATTCACTCGTCGCGTTCTGAGGTTTGGGACGCGTAAGCCAAACGAGTTTGAGATAAAGGCACATTTTGAAGTCACCACAGAAGACGGACAAATCTTTACCACCGGCAGTGGTGTGAGGGAACACGTTCTGCTCATCAGAAACCAAACTTGTGTCAAAATGAACACTGGATGCACATGCTTGTCTCACTCCAACATGTCCAACCTATTTAGCGTACAGTAGCCTTCTGAGCTGCTATTTTTGGCAACAAAGATGCTTTGGTTCCTTTTGGTGCTGACTTCTCAAGGTGCCAAAAACTGCAAACGTTCCCGCTGTTGTTGGGAACAACATGATTCAAATGTTGGGCTAAACACAGAATAAGCTGGGTAATAAGAGACGCATGGACATGGACACGTGTCCACGGACATTTGCCCTTTTCCTCAAAAGCTTCAGTAATCCTCTCAGGGCTTTTGTGTCTGCTGCCACATCTGCCTGACATGACGAGACAAGAGCTGTGACTTCAGAAGAAGAAAAAAACGACTACTGATTCCCCCGGAGCACGTTTGGCCTCATGTAGCAGCAGATTTAGAATAAAAAAAAAAAAGACTGTTTAAGAACTGTTACGAAGACACAGTGGGGCTACACTGCAACGGCACCAATGTCCATTTTTATCGTCTACTTTTCAAATGCATCCAAAGCCTCTACGTTCAAGTCCAGTTGTCGTAAAACTTCATGCCTTTTTACATTTGTGTTGCAATGAAAGGAATATTTGTGGAAAGGTTATAGATGGCTATTTGAACAACCTCAGGTGGGAAAATAAGTCTAAAATTAAAGAACACATAGTTCAAACATGGCTAATAATCAAACAATACCACTAGAGGGCGCTCTGTCCATCCCTCTCATTTTTTACATTTGTAACATCATGGAGAAGCTAAGATGGCGTCCAAAATGGGAAAATGCTCACGGCCGACAAATCAACTGTTTTAACAGCAAACCCAACTGGATCTGTGTCACAAATTATTTTAAACATCTTTGTTGAGTTGTACAAGAATCATGTAAAACAGCTACGTTACAGAAGGAAAATATACTGGGTCTAGCTAATAATGATTTAAACCAAACCTGAAGTCTGTCAATAATTACAATATTTTTTGTCCTATAAGTCACTTTTTTTGTGTAATTTGTATGCCCTGTGACTTATACGCCAAAGCAACTTATTTATGGATTTTTCCCATATTTATAAACCAATTTTTGGCTGAGATATGACCATTGTCATTCATTCTGGCTGAAAATATTGAACACTACCATTTTCAGCCGCTAGATGGCACTTGAGGAGTATGGCATGCCATTGTGTCATGTAATATGTAAAACTTGCCATAGCCTGCCACCTTCATTCAGCTCACCTGGAGCAACTGCCAAACCACCTTCATTTTGCTGCGTCGCCCCGACGAAATGCAGCTAATTTGACCATTAAAGTGCATTTATTAAGGAAAAGTTCAACTGAGAGACCCTTTAATATAATGTCGAGCAAACAAATAATTTTTTTAGTGTTAATCTTGTTCAATTTGTGTTAAAGTCCTCCCATGCATGCTCCAGCAGCTGCCATTTGGCAGACAATCAATTTTTGGCACAACACCGGCCCACATTTCTGGCTTGTCAGCTGTCAGGTGACACGTAATAAATGCAACGCGTCAGTGGTGACGCATAATAGATGCAACCTATACGGCGAAGTGATGTATTTGTTTTTTCCCACTTCATTAGACATATGTGGACTGATGCGACTTATACGGTGGTGCAACATGTACGGCAGAACATACGGTAATGAATGACTTCCAATAATCAGTGGTGGGCACAGCTAAAGTTAGCTTCGCAAAACGCTAACGCACAGGGCTTAATTTGTAAATCGATTGATGCCAGAATGCAAATAGTGGGTGGGGTTGGGGGCAGGGGTCCTCCCCAAAAAATTTTGCATAAAGTAGATGCCATTTCCTGCATTCTGGTATATTTTAACGGGTTTGTAAACATTACGTTTACCTGCATTCGTAAACACTCCACAAACTGCCTGGTTAGCTTGGCATTGCCACTGCCTTTAGGTGCTTCTATTCTCGGTTGACCAAGGACAACGAGAAGCCTTGTTTTTATGAAAGTAAACTGGACAATTTAGTTGTGCTATTTAATTATATTTTTGAGTTTTTGGACTTTTAGGGGCTGAGATTTTTTTTAAGGGTAGAAATGGAAATGCTTATTTGAAGAGGCAGCTCGAATGTAACATTAAGAAGCTCGTAAGTGACTGTTGTGTTTAAAATGAGTGTTTATGTAATTATTCTCACTTTATATATCCAATATAAGTTTTATTAATTCAAGGCAGTCATATTTGTTCATAACTTTATTATTTGTAAGCCTGAGAGTTACCGGATCCAAGCAAACGGTTACCCTATCAAAATAAGAGAGTGCCCGGATCCTGTTCCAGCAGGATCTGGCTCAAATTAAGCCCTGCTAACGCATTAGCTAACGCTAAAATGCTAAACAAATTAATTTTTTTGTTGCGGAAGCTAACGCTAATTCGCTAACTTTTATCATACACTGCTGTCACTGACACTGTAAGGTAATGTGACAACATTGTGAGTGAACACAACGGTTCGTAAATCACTAGATGAGCGTTCAGAAGGTCAGTAAGCTCAATAAGCGCCACGTGCAGACGTTTGCCCTTTTTGGTAATGGCCGTCGTTGCTGCCTTAAATCACAAGGTCACGTGACCAGCGTTTCCCCTAGATCAGTTCCCTTAGCGGGCGCTTATCGCATTTTATTTTTTGTCTCATTACGTCTGTGTTGTCCATCTCCTAGCTTAGCGCTACGTTGCTGCCGGTTTTTATCGACTGGGGTAGGGGTCACATCGTCACATCTGAGTTGAGTTTAGCACTGTGTTGCTGCCAGTTGTTGTCAGTCCAGAATGTCTCAAAAACTTCTTAAATTTGTTTCTGAGTCCAAAAATTTGATACGCCAGACACGTTTGGAAGTTTGGTAATGGAATTTGCCTGGTTAAATAAAGGTTAATAATAAAAAGGGTTGGCGATCAATGGAACCAATTGAAACTGATTGGAGATGCATGAAAGGGAATAAATTACAAATTCAGATGCTCAGACTAGCAGATTTCTCCAAACTGAGGTTGGTTAAAGAACTATCTACAACAGGTAAGATATTAACTGTTCATAACCTTTCCACAGAACCTCGCTTCAAGTTCTCCGAACTGCCCCTTTAGGATTTATTTGAATGCACATGTGTGCACGTAAAAAGAGTCAGATATGACTTGTGTTGTAGATGGAAATGGGCACTGTGCTTTAAATGTAAACACGGCAAACTAAACGTTTATTTACAGAGTTTAAAGTATGACATCATCACTCAGGGCTCTTGATGGCACGAATTCTTCATTTGCCATCGTAAATCAACAGAGGCTGATCAACAACAAAAGCTGCAGCAGGGTGGAACCTCCTTCCCAACTGGCCCGGCTGGTTTTTTTTCCCACTTTCACCGGCTCGTCTCATGAACGTCTCTCCAGGTCGGTCCCTTCACTGAAGAGTTTCCCTGTTTGGTTCGCATGTTCTGTGAGGTAAAGTCAGACAAACATGTCTAAATATAAGCTAGAATTGACTCCTTGAATTCTTGTCTCTCTATCTGTGCCTAAGAAGCTGATGTGACTCCCCATGAGTAAAAAAAAAAAAAAAAAAAACACTGAGGTCATCTCAAACAGAAAATATCCTCTACTGCCCTCTGGTGGCTGAATCTGTTACTGCCGCTCAGAAAACAGCATTTTAAAATGTTTTATTTGCAAAAAATATATATTTTAACACTGCATTTCTGAAAGCAAGCGCCTGTGTGTGTGTTTGTGCCGTTCCAGTTCCCAACCACCCCCTCACACTCTTCTTTATCCCCATCGTCTTCGTCCCCCATCATCATCCTCCTCACTGTTGCCAGGTTACAGTCCTCCGTCACGGCTCGGTGATTGACGAGCAGCTTCATGACGATGATGGTTTGATATTTGTAAGGAAAAAGTAATAAAGAATTTTTTATGGATGTTTGTAAAACTTGTGTTGCTGCTTTTGTTGAGAAGTTTCTGTAACGATTCTGTTCGGGACAGACGAGGTCTTTTTAGTTTATTATTTTGGGCCTTTAGAGGGAAAAAAACAGCAAGTACACATGACTGACACATAAGCAGTTGTGAAACAAAAAATATCAGATTAAACGGTTTATTTTTATATTTAAAATTCCTAACGAGGTAAATTGGTCTACCGGTAATTTAAGTTCCCACGCATCTCAACTGGAAGTGGAAACGCCACTTTCCCGCCATTATAGTAGGCAAGCGGTAGAAAGCAACGATCAGGACGGCTTTCCGATAAACCGAAACAAAGTTTGACCAATGCGCGAGAGAATGATGTATCCAGGAAATCGCTGCTGTCGGGATTGACTCGTGTGAGGAAGAGAAAGAACTTCAGACAAGTTGCCGCTGATCTCTTATGAACACGATGAGTTCCTACACGATGGAGGAGCTTCACGGCCTGAAATCCATGGACGTGTACAATCAGCGGTCTAATGGCTTTGTGAAGGATGTCCGAACTGAGAGCTGCCTGGTTAAATAAAGATTTAAATAAATAAAAATATTAACATACAAACCCCTCACCAGGCCCAACTTGGGGCTACAACCCTGAACATTCGTGCTGTGAGGCGACAGTGCTAACCACTAAGTAATCGTGATGTCATTTAGGCCTGTCACAATAACAAATTTGGCTGGACGATCAATTGTCTCAGAAATTATTGCGATAAATAATAATATTGTTTGAAATCTGATATTTAGTTATTGTCAAATTTAAGAAGAAATGTTGGTTAATTTGTTTTTGTGTAGTACATTTTTTGACCACTGGATGGCAGTATAAGACTTGACAGAAGGATAGTGAGGGAGCGAGCAGCATGTAAAATGGGAAGGAGGCCCCTTGACGTGCTGTCTCTCCTTTCTGTTGTTCGGTTTTCAAAATGGCGGATGCTTGGTGTGGTTTGAGCACTTTAGCGTAACATTTTTCACACAAAGCTTTTAATTTTAAAAATCTGTAAACAAGTTATCAGCTTCTAAAATTTTTTTTTACATGAAGGCACGGGTTTCAACCGTGAATTTTGGAGCTTCGACAAGACAAAGTTTTTTCCCTGAGGTCGGCCTGTTAGCTTAGCTCGTAGCTAAGATTCTCAGCTTAGCTGCATTGTTAATGATCCAAAAACGCGATTTTGGACAGATTTTAAAGAGAAAGGGAGGTCAGTGAAGAGCACCGGAGTTGAACATTTTATCATCGAGTGTCTTTAGTAGAAAGAGACACACAAAGAAACGATAAAGCCAATAAATGAAAATGAGGTTGATTTTTCACTTATCATGCGATTAATTGATTTATTGTTTATCACGACACGCATAAAGTCAAAATGTCAATAACACATTAACAGATGACTAGAACATTGTTTATGACATTTTGAGGTGTGCCAATATAACTAATACCCAAAATTACAACATGGCTATCTATATGGGCAGAGCGAGTGTTAGCATGTAACATAGCTGAGCTACAGTAGAGACGTTTTAAATTATGAACAGAGTATTTCCAGCACACAGTTTCATTCTGACATTGTTTAACAAAATAATTAATATTGTAATTTTGGTTTCCCGGATAAAAGTGATCTGTGCAGATTCTAATACTGTATAGCCTACATCTTATACAGTATACATTGGCTTGCATTACATTTAGTAGCAAGTAAACATTTTCTTGATTGTCAATCTATAGATTTGATGGTTAGCGTCTTTTCTATTAGCATGCTATAGGTTACATAGGCAGTAAATATAGATTAGCATGATGTAAATTTTGTAACTAGTTAGCATGCTATAAATTAGCATGCTATAGATTTATTATCAAGTTAACATGTTCTTACTTAAATTCAATAATTATTAATCCCCCAGAAAATTTTGAATAAAGTACTGTAGATGCGATTTCTTGCATTTTGGTGCACGTGTTGTTAAACATTACGTTATCTACATTTGTAATCACTCCGCTTCTGTCAAGCATTCTGACCCCCACCCCACCCCCGGGCTTACGTGACAGTTCCGAGCCCGACCTTGTCCCCGCTCATTGTTGTTTGTGAAACCTCCAGGCAGACTGCCAGGTTAGCTCAGCTCTCACCCCACCACTCTTTCAGGTGCAGAGATTTTTTTAAGGGTAAACGTGGAAATGCTACTTGAAGGGGCAGCTCGTAAGTGGCTGTTGTGTTTAAAACGAGTGTTTATGTAATTATTTTCAGATTACATATCCAATATAGGTTTTATTCGTTCAAGGCAGTCGTATTAGTTCATAACTTTATTATTAGTAGACCTGAGAGTTACCATATCCAAGCAAACCGTTACCGGAATGCACCCTGCCTAACGCTGTTAGCGGATTGGCGGAACTGTTCCCACCGCTGGTATTGTGCACATATAAATTTCAGCCTTAACCAATCTTGGTTTCTGTAAAACGGTGACGAACGTCAGACTTCGTGTTTCCAACAGCTGAATCGTAAACTAGTTCTTCTCTCCACAACTAGAGCGAAGAAGTCATCACCTTTGAAAGAGACCTTCCTTTTTCCCCCACCATCTCTCGTTTTTCCTAAACAGGAAACCGTTAAGTTCATCATATAGCTTCCTGCCTGGCTTCAGACTAACACTCTCTTCTGTCGCGGCACATTAAGTGTCCTGCACTTCTGTGTGACAACTGGGTCCAAATATCCGCCTTTCAGCCATGATTCAGGTGGCTTTTCTGTTGTCACGGAGCTTGGCGGTAATTGGCCGGCCATCAGCCTGTCAGACGTACAGACGGGCCTTGTGAGGAAATGAACATCAGTGTTGGTGTTCGACACTGAAAACAAACAACCTCATACCTCCGTGGGCCACGGGCGCGAGGCGGCCTGTCGAAACTCATCTGTCCTCAGCTCAACCCACCCCCGCCTCCACCACCCATCGCACCGTTCCTGTTTAGTGTGAGAGCAGGATGAGGAGGGAGAGGATGGGGAAAGGGAAATGAGCATTTGCATCTAAATGGAATGTTTTCTTCCCTTCGTTTCTCGTTCTCCATTTGTCTCGTAATGACTTGTAGATTGAGTCTCGAGATGAAACCCCTCAGCTTCTGTCTCCTTTGATTTTTAAACAGTTGTGTGCTTTTTGCCTTTTTAGACTGAACCTCTTGATATTTTGATCCATTCTTCCTTGTGAAGGTGCGTGATAAGTCGTTCTTTTTGCTCTTCTTGTAGTCCTGTAAAACCTCTCGTTTGACATCCATGGAAGTATGACCTAAAGACTGTTTCCAAAACTCTAGTTCTTTTTACTAAGGTCACGTTTAAATGAGCACAAACGCACCTAATTAATGTCCCTGAAAGAGAAAGTTCACTTGTACCAAACTGAACTATCAAGTCCACCTTCGGGGTATGTCTTATTCATGTTCAGCTTTACGTGTTCACCAGGACTGTGTACTGTTTATACAGTTTGCTGAGCCCCAATGGGCAGCTTTTAACCCCCCCCACCACCACCACCACCACCTCTGAGCTTCAATGTCCAGGTCTCCACAACCATTAAGAGACGTAACGTAACTGAATTATTAACAATGTTTGAATAATTCAGTATGAAATAGCTCACCCACAGAATAATCAATCTCAGTCTTTTTTGTGTAGATATAGACCCCGTCTACACTACTATGGATATTTAAACATTTGTTTCCCCGTCCAAAGCAAAAACGCTGAAGTGCGCATGACACCCCACTAGGTGGCAACGATGGCCATATCGCCGACATAAACTGGCGAGGACAATTCTTTGATAGGGTCGCAAAACTAGCCCCCTTTTAAATGTGCCCCATTGTGAAGCGAAGAGGAAGAATTGGAACCACCATCCATCCCTCAGTTGGTCCGTGCTTATTGTTAGCGTAACTTGAAGAACAAGTGACGTATCCACTTCCGTTTTGGTGTGTGGCTACATCTAGGTGTACTATCAAAAACTGGGTTGCCACATCAAAATCCAAGATGACCACGGACATGTGTGTGTGTAGTTCCCTCAAATGATTGGGGATGTCCTTGGAGCGGCTGAAGATTATTCTAGAGTGGCCATGGCCAACAATGGCCAGCCCCTGGCTCCACCATTACACCAGGCAGTAGATAAACCTCTAATCGCCAGAATCAGTCACGTCATGCTGCCTGCCTCTGTTCCATTACACGGTGTAACTTCTACACACTTGAATATCTTGCACCAAAAACATTGAGGTTTACTTGAATTCCATGTTTTATCCCAGTCCAGAAAAACACTCATCACAAAAACTATTCAAATCCCTCAGCAACGGTGGACATCGGCGGGCTGCTAGTCTGCCTTTGGCTTTTTTTAAAAGCACCAACTGAGCTGGGCATGTTTCTCAGCTTTGGGTGGTTTCACAGATGAAGGTGGCATCGCAAAACCAAACCACTTTATTTATAAAGCACTTAAAAACAGCAACAAGGCCAACCAAAATGCTGCTCAGCAAAAACAAACAAGCAAAGGCCACAGGATGAAATACCGGTACATAGATCTTTAAATGGGTAAAGATAAGAACTAAATGGCTAACATTACAGAATACAGACAAGCTAAAATCAACTCAAACCCCGGAATAAAAGTGAGTTTTTAAACAAGACTTAAAAACAGTTAGAGAGGGAGCCTGTCTGACATGCAGTGGTAACTCGTTCCACAGTTTTGGACCTGAAACAGAGAATGTCCCGTCACCTCTGAGCATAAAACAAGTGCCTGGAACCAATAAAAGCATCTGGTCTGCTGACCTCAGAGAGCGCTGTGGGGCATATGGCTGCAGCAGATCAGCGAGATAAGAGGGGGCAGAACTGTTCAGAGATTTAAAAACACAGAAGGATTTTAAAATAAATTTGAAAGTGAACCGGGAGCCAGTGAAGAGAGGCCAGAACTGGAGTAATGTGCTCTCTTTTGCCTGTACCAGTTAAAATTCAGGCTGCAGCATTTTTGAACCAGTTGTAAATGTGCAATAAAGGTCTGACTGCAGCTCAGCAGCGTTTAACATGGCGTGCAGAGCATAAGAACTCACCTGAACATTCAGGGTCGTAGCCATGCATAGGAGAGCTCCTCTGCCGGTGTCAGAGTACTGCACTAGAATTTGCCAAACCTGAACCAAGATGTGATCAAGACACCTGCTGCAGTCACGGTGAGATAATTTATTGCAAAAAATGTTAAATTTTTTTTGAGCATGTGAAAAATTCAGACTGCAAACCTCTGCAAGTCGAGGCAACGCAAGAAAATTCAGAATCACCGCAAATGTTTCCCGACAATTTGAAGCCAAAACAGAGACTCCCTTAAAAACGTCATTTGCCAACAAGTCACCAACGGTCGGGGGATACGTACCCTGAAGCCCCACGATGAGTGAAAAACCGTGAAGTAGGAATAGTAGTACAAGTAGTAAGTACTGTAATAGTTTATTTTAGTATTAATATGTCTGTGTATGCCGATCGTGTGGCTCATCCATCAATCAGCCAACTGTGTGTCTTGTCCAATCTTACTTTGAAAAACCGGAATAGAGCGAGTCTGCGAAAAACGAACCGGGATGTAGCAAGGGACTACTGTATACACGTAATTTGCCACTTACATCATGTCTTTGTACTTTGTATACCAGAACACCCTTGAAGCTGGTGTCATTACAGTATGTATGTTTTTAGGGATAGAACCTATCATGGTGACCAAACTGTGTTTGTCTCTATATAAATAAATGTTTTAGCTTCTGTCTTGGCTTGTTTTGGTTTTCAGACGAGCAGATTTTACGTTTTGGTCCTCCACGGATGCCTCTAGAAAAAAAAAAAATCCATTAAAGGAAATTGTATCCCCGATAAGTAAAAACTTACAACTTCAACCACTGTGCCATCTTCACCCATCACCACCATAATCTTACAAGTACTGCACTTTGTCTAAAATTTTTAACTGTTGCACGTTTCAGTTCACTTTTAGCAATGGCTAACAAACGTGTGAAGCGCTAATCGTAAAATGACTATTCAGTAGAACGACTTCTAGTTGGTGTAATCGTCGTCGTCGTCGTCGTCTTCTTCATCTAGGTCTGGACTTTCATGGCTGTCGTCCACGACATAGTGGTCCCGGTCGAATTCGTCATCGTCCTCGGTGTTTATCCTCCCTGACAGAACGTCCTCAATCCAGTCCTCCAGCTCCTCTGCCGTGGGCAGGTCCTCGTCGTTTGACATGTCCAACCAAACGCTATCGGCCTGGAATATAGTGCGCCACAAAATGAAGGAAAGCTTTTAGGTATTTTCTGAACCAGTGAGTCTGAAAATGAAACTGCCAGTACAACACAGGTTGAACAACAGGGAGGTAGAGTTAGAGAGGCCAGACTGAGATGGTTTGGACATGTCCAGAGGAGAGACATCGGTAGAAGGATGTTAGAAATGCAGCAGCAAGGAAAAAGGCAAAGAGGAGATATATGGATGCAGTTAGAGAGGACGTGGAGGTAGTTGGAGTGAAGACAGAGTGAGATGGAAGATGACTCGCAGTGGCGACCCCTGAGGGAAAAGAAGAACGGGTCTGAAAATCGTACTTACGTCTGTGACATTGACCACACCGATCTGTGGCCTGAACAGGTCCAGTTTGAAGGTTTTCTCCCAGTAGGTGGTCAGCTGTAGGGGCAAGACAAACCAAGTTCACTTCGTAAGACTTTTACTTGCATGTAAGATAGGATCCATGGTCTTTTTAAGACAAATCTTTGTCGCAGAAATAAAAAAATTAAAAGTGCAGGAGAACCAGGGGGAAGTCGTCTGGATCGATCCAGACGATGCTGAGCTCTGGGTTGTTGGTGTTGTCTCTGGCCACATCTTTCAGGATCTCCAGGAACTCATAGCCATCTAAGAACAACAAAGGAGGGGGTTCCTTATTGGAGCCCCATGGGCCCAAAATAAAAAAAGCCTTCAATGTTAGGCAACAAAAGTCCCATGTGGCAGCGTCAGACCTGGATCTTCTTCCTCGGCAAAGGCAACAATATGTATCCCATCTGTGTCGTCCTCCTAAGTGTGGAAAAGGAAACGATGCATGTTACTGTATGTGGTTTAAATTAAAATAAACATATGGAGCTAAGATATCAGCCATTTTAACCTGCTTTCATAGGACCCAACACTCACCCATATTTCAAACATATTCTCAGCCTGGAGCTTCCTCAAGGTAGCCCTGTAAAGATCACGCTGTCAGTAATACCACCTAAAGAAATAGCTTGTGGCCTTGTGATTCCAGATACGTTTATAATCTGTTTTTCTCTATTTAAAAAAAAAAACTACATTATTCTATCAAAAACCCTTAAATACACTCAACACTAGGTGGCGACAACATCTACAACAACATATCAAACTACAGAGAAAGAACATCCTCAACTCGACTGAAGATTCAAGGACCCCCATTTAGTGGGACTCTGTAAAGATTATATCAAAACTTGATTACTGTTTTCTTTAGTACCATCTACAGTTTATTTATTAACAGTTTCAGCCCAAGATTAAAGTTAGAAACAAAACGACAGAATCAGGATAACGCAAAGAACGCAGAAACCCCCGGAAAAAAACTGCTTCATTGTTGTTTTGGTTTCAAAAGCGCAAATTGATCGTAAACATCCATAAATTAGACTTCTATGTCGTCATCATACTTTAAGTCCTCGAAACAGTTTTGAAATATTTTCACTTTGGAAAGCATTATTAAAAAAATATATTTGACTCACTAAAAGCTACTTGCATGTGGACAAGAGGTGCAAATGCAGCAACAAATCTGTTTCTAAAAACATCTGGAGTAAGTCCTAATTCTTCTAAATACAGTAGTCCCTCACTTATCGCAGGGGTTACGTTCCAGACACTCCTGCGATAGGTGAAAATCTGTGATGTAGGAACGTTATATTGATTTTTAGTGTTTATATATACAGTATAAACAGGTAGTCCTCGACTTATGACGTAGATCCGTTCCTACGCGGCATCGTAAACCGATTTTCGACGTAAGTCAGAACGTACGTAATTACGGTACCATATACATGTAAGGTACCTGTTTTACCTAGCACTTAGCCTATCCTAACACAGTACCCTACATAGTTATCAAAAAACACATAAAATTCTGTACAGTACGTTTAATAATGAAATACATTACTGTATTCTTCCGCCGCAGCTCCGCGGTTTTACGATGTAAAACCAATGTAAAACCAACGTAAAACCGCATAACTCAAAATAAGGAGATGCGTCGTAACCTCGAAACATCGTACCTCGAGACCATCGTAACCCGAGGACTACCTGTATGTCTTCTAAGGCTTCATAAACCTTTCCCACATTCTTGCAAAAGAGCATAGTGAAAGAGAGCAGACAGACTGATGATACGGTTCCTGAGCTGATCAGACTGGCCATCAGGAGCACCAGGACATTTCCCAGTGGCCTGGCCCGCTCAGTGATCACTAAGGGGCTGGACTAAAGGCTCGGTTCGAGTCACGCTTGATTATTTAAAAAAGACAATCCATGCCACTCACTCAGGTATGCACCTCACTAAAGCTCCCTGAGCAGTAGCGATGGGGAAAGACAGACCCCGCCCCCTCCTTTCTCTTTCTGAGGCTGTCTTTCACAGCAGAGCAGAGACACACAACAGATTGCACGTCCGCCTGTCTGCTCTGCTGTGACATACAGCCTCAGAACGAGAAAGGAGGGGGCCCCTTGGTGATCACTGAGCGGGCCAGACCACCGGGAAATGTCCCGGTGGTCTGGCGGAC